>JAODAL010013509.1:0-27500 GCA_025379985.1 Phyllomedusa bahiana
CTCCCAAAGGGCATGACAAAAAATTATCACCTGTGTCGGATTCCCACAGAATGCATGCCAATATTTGATATCACCTGTGTCAGGATCTCCAACAGAATGCACTGACAAAAATTTAAATTTTCACCTGTGTCAGGATCTCCCCCAACAGAATGCACTTGACAAAATTTGATATTCACCTGTGTCAGGATTCCACAGATGCACTGACAATAATTATATCACCTGTGTCAGGATCTCCCACAGAATGCATGGACAATAAATACATCACCTGTACAATACTGAGGAAATCCTGAAAACGTGCCCTGTTGGTGGGTCCTGAGGACTGGAGTTGAGAAACACTGGTGTAGTGGGTTCAACACTATCAATGTATAGCATTACATGAAACAATCCTATCCTGCACATTTTCTGATTATTAAATAAATCCTGCAGCTCCCCTGCTCCAGTGTCAAATAACAGTTTAGGGGATGTTCACACAGTACGTTGCAACGGTTTTGGATCCGAAAATCACATCCAAAAACGCAGCGTCAATTGGATCCAAAACGCATCCAACACACACGTGCGTGTTTGGCTGCAGCAGGATCGCATCCTATAGCTTATAATAGGGCTCCTGCTGCGTATTTCGGACCAAGAATTGACATGACATTTCTTAGAACAGATCCGAAAGACGCAAGTAAACACCCATCAGCGATCACAGGTCTGAACCTCGATGCGTGTTTTACATTGCTCGCAATGTAAAACCCACCGCTTATTGCTAGATGCGTGTTTGGGTCCGTTTACGGTCTGATAAACGGATCCAAACACGCATCTAATATCGTATGTTTACAAGGACTGAACACGCCGTGTAAATATACTCTTACTGTCAAGAGCACAGTCACTTCATCATATGAACATCAATGTCCACATGTAGATTAGGACATAAATCAGAAGGCAAATATTAATAGGACTGGTAACCTATATTCACACAAAGCATAAAGGCTGCTTTTCAGCTTAATCAATGGCATCTCCAGGCAATAGTGGGCTTTTATATATAGCACTTGTTCTTTGAGGAATGGGCTATGAGTGATCTACTCCTTATAACTACAGTCGATGACTGCTGACTCAGCGGGGGACGTCAGTGATTAATTCTCACCCTGCCCCAGGTTACATACACTTAGATGATCAGTAAAGTACAGTTGTTACCTAGTCTGCAGCTATTTTACAGCAGTCAATAACCACGGACTCAGCAGGGGACGTCATCGTGATAAATTCAAGGTTTTCAGTAGTGACTGTTTAGGGCACAAGCTTGCTCACCCTGCTCCAGGTTACATACACTTCTATGATCAGTAAAGTACAGTCGTTACCTAGTGTGCAGTTACTGGAATTTCTTTATCCGCACAAAGGATTTGATATAAAGCAAGGTTAAACTCCTCCACAATAGCCCGGAAAAAAGGTTGTTTATAACCTTGTGCATGACATAGATTGTCAGATATGTATCTGATAGGAGACAGATCGAGACGCTGCAGACAATCTGGAACAGTTAATTCTGACATTTCTGGCAAAGACTGATGCAAAATCTAAGACAATGGTAGTCTAAAGAAATGTTACTCAGGGTTTGTGCACACGGTGTTTTGCAATACGTTTTTTGATCCGAAAAACTGTGTGTAAAACGTATCCTAACACATACCCAAAGTGTGGGGCGTTTGGATACGTTTTCTGGATTGCAAAAACATACCCTATAGTTTTAAATAGGGTTTGTGATGAGTAAAACGGATCAAGAATTGATCAGATCTGTTAAACGCATCACAAAGACGTATGTAAAGTGTTTTACATTGAAACTAATCACACAGGAACATTGTTAGAGAAGTGTTTGGGTCCGAAAAACACAGTGTGCACATCCCCTAACACCTAGAAAGATGTAAAGTTACATACACTAGTCAGATGGTACCCTGTTTCCCCAAAAATAAGACCTAGTGGATTTTTTGATGCAATTCAGGGTTTGGCTGCTTATGCTGATGTTTGTGATGAAATCACTACAGTATATTAATACATATTGATGTTTTGTTCAGCAATAAATGTGAATTCTTGTTCATAGAAAAAAAAGCATCCCCTAAAAATAAGTCTTAGCTCCTCTTTAGGAGCAAAAATTAATATAAGACAGTGTCTTATTTTTGGGGAGACAGGGTAGCAGTCCTACAAGGAGATCAAGGAGGAGTGACCAAAGAGATCTACATCTTATTACTTTCTGTATCAAGGTCTCCACAACATTTTTATCCAGACTAATTCTGAACCAGAAACACTGTTGTAATTGGAAGGAAAAAAAAGGCTAGTGGACTATAGACTAACCTTCAGTCCAGTCATTAAATAGATGCAGGCAGCTCGGATCTGCTGCTGCGCCTCTGCCTCCAACATGACCTACACAATGCTAGCAGTATAGAACAGTAGTTTATAGGATCGTTTCCTGTATCTCCACCTTTATTTTCAAGACAATTTTTGATTATTATATTTTGGCAATATTAAGAGGGAAAAAAAAAAAACATGAAAAAGAAGAATCCTAGCACCCACCACTAAAGGGGGTAACACTAGCTGCTTAATGAATGACCAGATCTCTTCCGGATCTCTCCACAGGATTACTCTGCAGATCAAGTATTCCTCACTGTGGTTTTATGGAATGACAACAAAGCAGTAACTATAAGCGGCTGGATGTCCTCTTACTTGGCAAAACAGGAGGCTGTTTGATTCTTCTTCTTGGTCTGTGGTGCCTTAATAAATCCATTTATTTTATACCAGGTAAAACCAGCAGCTGCGGTAGGTTGCAAATACTATAAACAGCTGATAGAACAAGTTAACCGGAATGGTCATTGGAAAGAAGCACAAAAAGTCTGCTAGAAAAAAAAAAAAAAGCGGTCACAAAAATAGTAAGAATAAGTAAGATTTCTCACATGACGAGGTATTCAGTACCCATGCATCACTATGATATTAATGCGGTTCAAATGTTTCAATCTTGTCTTGGGATTGCGGTACTATTAAAAAATAATGAAGCAACAATCATTCACAAGGTTCCATTATGGAGGGGAGCTGCAAATGTTGTCACAAAGCCAAGCACTGCCTCAACTCCACTGCTGTCACCATTCCGAATCTACAAAAAAATCTACTTTGGGAGTTAGCCTTTTGGTTGAGAAAACAAAGAAGAGGTTGGGGAATCATTTTTGCATGGATTTGTACTCAGAGATGTTACGTGTTTGCCACCTACAAGCACCACAGTAGTGATAAACAACAAAAATACTGAGGTTTACAGAAAAATACTTTACATTTTTAGTGTCTGCATTATTTTACATAGGAGGTATATCATCGCCACTGCAAGCTCCTGCGCAGAAGGAATCAAGAGTCAGCTTTGAGGTAAATCCAATAGTGTCCCTTGTGCCTCCTAATACTTCCCTTGCTTCAGTCTTTCAATATGATAACATAGTTTCAAGGCTGGGCCAAGTTTTAGTCCCATGTATTTCATTATCATATCACTTCGAAGTAACAAAAAAGCAGGTCCATCAATTTCCTGGGTAGAGAAGTAAAAAATGTATAGTTATATAAAAATAATTACATCTGTAATACATAACACATAAATAAATAATACACTCTGACATTTACTGGATGCATCTTACTCTCTGAACTCTTGCCCAAAATAACAAAGTTCAGCATGTGACGTAAAAAGTGGAGCCAAGTCTAAGAAATGTATATTTGCCCTCTTTTAAGACAAGCATCGCTTATTAGTAGAGTGTTGTATAGGTGCATCTCTGCATAAAGCTCTACAATATCACTGTCTAGAAGTAGGGGATACTTTTCCCATTTATATCCTGTGGTTATCCTCACCTCTTTTTGGATTTTGAAATATCACATACGGACCAAACTTGGGTTTGAGTTAAATTTCATATGAGAATCCCAATGTTGGTGTACTGGGGGGTCACACAAGTTTACTACTGTTTATTTATATACCTTATTATACCTGTTTATATATCTGCCTATTTGCATAATAATCTATATGAAATCTTTGTACTTGTTAGTCCCTCCTATTATATATTAAATTTCACATGCACTAGTGTATTTTTTTTTTTATGAATCTTAGTAAAAGTTATATTTTAGCTTGTTATGTTCAGTGTTATGTTCTAGATTATGCACTCCTCTTAATCCCCACCTAAAAAGAGAACTACTCTGCCTAGAGGTTGATACACGACAGGCTTAACCCCTTAAGCCAAACGCCTGAGAAGTAGTTAATGACCAGAAAATTTTTGCGTTTCAACAGTTGTAATTTTTTTATTTTTCAATGACTCAGTTGTATGAGGCCTTGTTTTATTTAAGACAAGTTGTACTTTATGGGGGAATAATTTAAGTTCACTTATTAATAATTGCAGAATTTTATTTTTTTTAAATATATATATATATATATATTTTTACACCATTCACATTTCACACTTAACTTGTTAGATTAATTCTACAGGTTATTACGATCGTGTGGATACATAATATGTGTAGGTTTTTTTTTGTGTGTGTGATATATGCACAATTATTTTTTATTAAATATTTATTTTTATTTATTATTTTTGTATTCATTTTTTACACTTTTTCTGTTTGTTTGTTTTTTTTACTTTTTTTTTTTTTTTTAAATCCCCAGAAGGGAGAACTGTTTTATGTTATTTTTTTTTACACTTAGTAATGTATTAGCATATTTATATGCTAATACATTATAATCTGTGTCAGTCTGACACAGGCAGTGATCAGGACAGCACACAGTGTGTCCTGGTCACTGGCTTACACAGACAGCTCTAGGGGCACTCTGGGTCCCCGGGGCTGACTGTGCAGCCGTTCCCCAGGCTCTGTCAGGTCACTGGGCGTTCCGATCACCCGACAGAGCAGGGAAACCCTTTGATTGTGCTGCTGTAACGAACCGCCGTAATCAAAGGGTTAAAGCATCGGCGAGCGGAGGTTTCCCCGCTCCCCGATGCTCGGGGTGGGATCTACTGTAAGCTTTTGTAAGCTGACAAAATAGTGTATTTTTTTATAGTGGATTAACCTCCTATGACCATATCTGCACATGCAGCTGTGTATGGAAACTATTTTATATGCAATTTAAATATTAAATTCAGAGCATGTTAAAAAATACTTTGCTTTATTTGTACTAATTGTGCCTTTTCTTGTTTCCTGGTGTATCAAATGGTATCTCTTCTGTTGGATGTATGTTTTTGTATTGTAAAAATCTAATAAAAATTATGTTTATAAAAAGAAAAATACTGAATTACTATCTCTAAGAAAAACTAAAAAAAACTAAGCTAAAAAGGTCACAGAGAAGTCAAACCGTTTTTTGAAGGGGTAGATGTAACCAGGCAGAATAAGCCTTTATAATCATAAAAACTCTATATATCATAAGAGTGGTTCCACATACAGCTGGATTTTCACACACACAAAACTAATTGTAGTTCGTTTGTTTGTTTTTTTTAAAACCAAAGCCAGAAGTGGCTTTAAAAGCAATAATAGAGGAAGGAATTATACTCCTTCCTGGTAGATCTACTTTTGGCTTTGGCTCAAAAAACTGCAGTGGTATTGGTGTAAAAACAACCTCAAGGGTGATTTCACGCAGCAGTAGTTCTGATGCATGTTTTTAAGTCAGTTTTTAAGTGGATACAGCAGAAAGAAGTATACACTACTCACAAAATGTTTGGGATATTTGGCTTTTGGTTGAAACTTCAGCATCAAACCTTTGGTACCAACGCACCCGGAGGTGGGGCTACCAGGATCAGAAAAGGACCACGGAGGCGGCAAGTGGGAGACGGGTGAGCAGCGCAAGGAAGCTTGGCCAACTAAAGAACTGACCGGTTTCCTGACGCCCTCAGGGGGGACCTAGTTACGGAGAAAACAGACATTGTCGTCCCCCCTGATAGGCGAGAGCCAGGGGCTCGATCACCGTCCAATAGGCAATAAATTTAAATTTGACACTCACTCCTAGTAATTCTCTTACATGTTTCCGAAAAAGTTCAGCATGAGGTGCCAATGTTTGGGGATCTGCCTCCTTTACAAAGTGTATCACATCATCCACAGACCAGGAAGCTGGATCTTTACTTTGTGTTCTCAAGTCACGCTCAGAAGAGTTAAGGTCCGGCCCCGTGGTGGAACTTGCCGCTAAAAAGACAAAAAATAAGCTTTAATTTTGGTCACTTTGAGTTTCTCTTAGGGTGTGTGCAGACAGCATCTAGGATACGTTTTTGTAATACGTAAGACGTATTGCATCAAACACATCCAAAAACGTGGTATATATTTGGATATGTTTTCAGGACTGCAGAAACTTATCCCTATTGTTTCAATGGGCTTTTTGGTGCATAAAACAGATCAAGAATTGACATTGAATGCATCCGTTTAATGTATTGCAAAAACTTATGTAAAACATGTATCGTCTGGTCGACGTTATGTATTTTACATTTAAATCAGTGTAATCACACTTGAACATGGTTAAATACCTATTGGGGGTCTGTTTTTAGATATGTACAACGTACCCAAATATGTATTTAACAAATGCAGTCTTAAAATACCCTTAATCGTTATGCAATGAGAAGCTGAAATATTAAATAAAATATAAAATGTGTAATAAATGAGCAATACATAATTATTTATTAGTTTAGATCTAACTTTTAGCTTCTATTAATCTGCCTATAACCTGGATGTTTTCAGTCCCCACAGCTACTGGTTTTTACGCCATTTAAACAGAAAGCCTCTCTAGTCTGTACTGTCGCTTGGCTTAGAAGGAAACCACACACACTACAACAAAATACAAGACACTTAAGAATTTAGAATCTGTATTGCTTAATCTATTTCTGTTTCCAATTAATGTCTTGTTGCTCCACAAATCGTTAAAACTAGATATTTGACAACTGATTATAGAACACTGAGCATTGTATTTTAATGCCTTAGTGCTTATCTTCCTCTCTATATGAAAAAAACTTTGAGATTCTTAGTTCACATGTTTTGATCAAAAAATATTTAAGCCACCCCCGACTATCAACGGGATCTCAAAGCGGGTGGTCCTACTTTATTTTTACCTCTCATTTGAGTCCAATTCAGACTTTTCATTTGGGTCAACAGACCTCCATAATCCAAAGAGAAAAAAGCACCAACCTTATAAGCATACTGTACTGATCTAGCAACCTGTGGAGGTGGGCGGGGTGCAAGAAACCAAAATGGAGGCATCCATTCCTCCCTATATAAATTAAAAGCTATATATGCCAAATGCAACGTATAGTTCTGCACAAATAAACACAATGTGAACCTGGGTGCCACTGGCATGGTTGTGGCATATATACAGTCCTATGAAAAAGTTTGAGCACCCCTATTAATCTTAATCATTTTTAGTTCTAAATATTTGGGTGTTTGCAACAGCCATTTCAATTTGATAGATCTAATAACTGATGGACACAGTAATATTTCCGGATTTAAATGAGGTTTATTGTACTAACACAAAATGTACAATATGCATTAAACCAAATTTTGACTGGTGCATAAATTTGGGTACCCTTATCATTTTATTGATTTGAATACTCCTAACTACTTTTTACTGACTTTCTGAAGCACAACATTGGTTTTGTAACCACACTGAGCTTTGAACTTCATAGCCAGGTGTATCCAATGATGAGCAAAGGTATTTAAGGTGGCCAATTGCAAGTTGTTCTCCTATTTGAATCTCCTGTGAAGAGTGGCATCATGGGCTCCTCAAAACAACTCTCAAATGATCTGAAAATAAAGATTGTTCAACATAGTTGTTCAGGGGAAGGATACAAAAAGTTGTCTCAGAGATTTAACCTGTTAGTTTTCCACTGTGAGGAACATAGTAAGGAAATGGAAGACCACAGGGACAGTTCGTGTTAAGCCCAGAAGTGGCAGGCCAAGAAAAATGTCAGAAAGGCAGAGAAGAAGAATGGTGAGAACAGTCAAGGACAATCCACAGACCACCTCCAAAGAGCTGCAGCATCATCTTGCTGCAGATGGTGTCACTGCGCATCGGTCAACAATACAGCACACTTTGCACAAGGAGAAGCTATATGGGAGAGTGATGCAAAAGAAGCCGTTTCTGAAAGCACGCCACAAACAGAGTCGCCTGAGGTATGCAAAAGCACATTTGGACAAGCCAGCTTCATTTTGTGGACTGATGAAACAAAGATTGAGTTGTTTGGTCATACAAAAAGGCGTTATGCATGGCGTCCCAAAAACACAGCATTCCAAGAAAAACACTTGCTACCCACTGTAAAATTTGGTGGAGATTCCATCATGCTTTGGGGCTGTGTGGCCAATACCGGCATCGGGAATCTTGTTAAAGGTGAGGGTCGCATGGATTCAACTCAGTATCAGCAGATTCTTCAGAATAATGTACAAGAATCAGTGATGAATTTGAAGTTACGCCGGGGATGGATATTTCAGCAAGACAATGATCCCAAACACAACTCCAAATCTACTCAGGCATTCATGCAGAGGAACAATTACAATGTTCTGGAATGGCCATCCCAGTCCCCAGACCTGAATATCATTGAACATCTGTGGGATACTTTGAAGCGGGCTGTCCATGCTCGGCGACCATCAAACTTAACTGAACTTGAATTGTTTTGTAAAGAGGAATGGTCAAAAATACCTTCATCCAGGATCCAGGAACTGATTAAAAGCTACAGGAAGTGACTAGAGGCTGTTATTTTTGCAAAAGGAGGATCTACTAAATATTAATGTCACTTTTCTGTTGGGGTGCCCATACTTTTGCACCGGTCAATTTTGGTTTAATGCATATTGCACATTTTGTGTTAGTACAATAAACCTCATTTCAAACCGGAAATATTACTGTGTCCATCAGTTATTAGATATATCAAATTGAAATGGCTGTTGCAAACACCCAAATATTTAGAACTAAAAATGATTAAGATTAATAGGGGTTCCCAAACTTTTTCATATGACTGTATATGTATGTATGTATATATATATATATATATATATATATATATATATAATAATAATATAATATATACATAATATATATATATACACACATACACACACACATATACATATACACACACATTCCAATACAAGTGGCACAACATCAAAGTTTTTTTTCATGTATTGTAGATGGCATAAATGCTTCTTTAGAGGTTTCCATCTCTTCCTCTCTGGCACTGTAATCTGGAGCAGGTGGCCAGATATGGATACGTGACATCCCCTTGCTATGCCCACTGGCACAACAGAGGTAGAATGTGTAGACATACAAGATAAGTTGCCTTCAGTGTCTCAAAGAGAACATCTCAGAACATTTGACCCTACCAAACCACTGTATCGGTCACATGAAAGTTTAAACATACTAATGCGGGCATTTACCCTTGTAGCACAACCGTGAAAACTATAAGTCCACCTTAAGACCAGGAATAAGGTGCACGTCACCGAAACGCGTCGGTCGTTGCCGAGCGAGCATCCAGCTGCACACTGTCAAGTACGGTTAGTGGTTTGCATTGCTGCAACATGCTTTTCTACTGTTTTTAAAGTTGATTACAATAAAAGGTACACATTTTTTTATTCTACACTGGCTTGCCATCCTATATATCCTAGATTGTCTTACTATTACTAATGGGACGCTGTTTTGAGTTTGCTTGCATCTATAAGTCTACCTTGCTCCATGCTGCAAATATCTCCCGGGAATTGCACTACCAAGTAAGGGTCCTGATTTTTTGTCATTAAATCCTGTGCATTGGTCATGTGTAACAGCAATGATGTTGCCCTACATCATATGCATCCTATGATGGAAAGGAACACTAAAAACCAAAGACAAAGGAAAGTCAAAACACTTCTTTGGTATGCAAATTCTCAGAGGGAAAATTGCCAGCAGTAGGCACAAAATGGAATTAAAGTTAATTTTCTCTGTTGCGCTTCAGGGATGAACACCAACACAGGTATCTTAAGAGTGTTCTTATGTGACCTAAATCGCACCATGTGGTAAGCTATGTTCACACGGCTTATTTTGGGACAGATTTCAGTCCGTAATTCGCGTCATACTGCGCGAATTACAGCTGAAATCCGTCCCAGTCATTACGGTAATCCACAGTTCTCATAGAGAACTATGGATTCCGTCTCCTCTCCCTGCTCGGCGAATACAGTGAGCGGGGAGAAAGTGACATGTCAATTATCACGGTGGGATACGCGCCGTGGATAATGAATGTCTAGGGGGCCGGCGAGCTCCCCCCCACCTCCCCTCGCCGAGCACACGCAGTAAATTGCAGGCGAAATCTGTCCCGCAATTACGGCGTGAATAAGCCGCGTGAACATAGCCTTAGTCTAAAGCAGGGATTCCCAAATCCAGCCCTCACGCCCCACCAACAGGTCATGTTTTCTGGCTTTCCTTAGCATTGTACAAGTGATATCATTATGCTGCACAGGTGATACCATTATTGTCAGTGCATTCTGTGGGAAATCCTGAAAACCTGACCTGTTGGTGGGGCGTGAGGACTGGAGTTGGGGAACACTGGTCTAAAGTGATAGTAGCATCCCACCATCATGGCTAACACCGAACTAATACAAGATGCTTATAGCTTCTAATGTGATCTTGGTACAAAAAAAACCCCCCAAAAACTTGTGGCTGAGTAGAATTAGTCAGTGTTTAACATTAAATGCAAAACAGATCCTGGTCTAAAGACACCACTTGGCCATTTTTCCTGCTTCCTTCTAGAAGTGACTGTTCACTTGCTGCCTAATATATCCCACCCCTTGTTTGATTATTCTGTAACCTATGTTATTTCGGATTTTAAGGTCATGGATTCCTCAGTGAAATGGCAAGATGAGAAGGGAGCCACGTGCTGTAACGTATACAGAAGAGCATCATTCTTGCTATGTTTACCTTCAATTCTCCTATGCATCCGGTTTCTGCCAGGTTCATAGAAGCAGCTGTTTCCTGCTGAGCTGGAGGATGATCTGCGTACCAAAGGAGTGGTGTTTGAGGTAGGAGTCATTGGCTGAAGAGAGGCCCTGTAAAACGCTGGCGTGTTGCCTGCTGAGCGGTACTCAGCTGTGTTATGGGGAGAAGCATTGGGTGCACTGACAGCGTTGAGTGCGGAGTCCATGGATTCCTCGGAATATCTGTGATCTTTTGGAGTTTCATTTTCTTGCAGAGGCAAGGTTTCAGCTGTTTGAGAAGAGGAATAGCTTGAAATAATTTACTGTATAAAATATTAGACTAAAAAGAAAGCTTTCCAAAACAGATCAGCTTACGCAAGCGACGCAGACTACAAAGGCCGTCTTTGACAACCTGCTTGGCACCACATTGTACCAAGCACATTATATCTGAACTTCTTGGAGGTTCATTTTGAATTGTTTCATCAGTGGGAGAAATTGCCTGCAGCAAACTTTTCAAAATGTGGGATAGAAAGTTTTAGAGTGGTTACACTGGACATAACTGTTCATTATTTAAAGGGGTTGTCTCACTACAAGGATTGCTTTTTATGTTAAAGATGTGTCCATTAACAGTGTTCTACCTATCCCTAGATATCCCTCTTGTATCCTCAGGTTGCTATAGCTACAGACCTGTTCGATCTCTCCTGATAGGCTGCCAGCACTGGTTGCTATAGCTACAGACCTGGCTTCTACTGCAGCCTTAAAGAAGCCAGTAAACACGCCCCTGAATTCAAAATGAAACCAAGAAAACAGGACTGAGGTAAGATGAATCAATGTAGTGAGACAACCCCTTTAAATCATTTGCTGTCATTTTTTTTTATACTATATATATCCAACTATATAAGAGGTTTTCGTTCAGTTTTTAGAACTTCTGAAAGCCCCCCTCCATTATGAAACTAAAAATTGACTCACCGGCTCCAGTACTCCCCACTGGTCAGCTACCAATGACCCTGTATAAAACACTTACAGGGCCATTAGCCAAATCACTGCCTCAGTGGTCATATGCCTGCATGTATGGCGCAAACACACACACATATATATATATATATATATAGTTTTGCTCCCTTCTTTGCCTGTTCACTGATAAAGAAAAAATACTAATACACTTCTATTTTTTTAAGGCACTTACTCTGCAGCATTGTTTTTGCACACCTGCCTAAAACTTTTTCACAGTACTGTACATTAGTGATGCAATGTCATTGGTGGGGACCAGTGGGGATCACTGGAGCAGCAGCAGGGCTGGAGTGGGTGAATAGCATTTTATATTACAGGATGGGGGAGGGGAACAGTATGAGAGTTTTGACCCCCCCCCCAAAAAAATGTTACTGATTTCAGAGGGTTCCCTGCAATTCCTCTGTTTTCCCAAGTATCCATTGGTTAGCACCGTATACATAGTGCTGAAGGAGGATAGATTTTATTTTATTTTTTTAAAAAAGCTTCCACTTTCTTGCTCAGGTATCTGATTGTCAATAACATCTGAACATCCAAACCTGTGGCTATACACAATTGTTTGCTACGAACAGCCAATACGGATTTAATCGAGCCTACAGCCTGTACTGATGACATTATAATGTAAATTAATCCCTGTGCTTATCTTCAAATAAAGGGAAAAAAATTGTTAGATTTGATAGTGAATCAGTGGGATCAAGAATACACTGAAGTTACTACCTTCTGATGGGTGAGCTTCTGCCCTTGGCAACTTTGGAGAAAGTGGAGCTGTGTAAGGGGGAGACTCCTGAAGAATCCTCTTGCTGTTTCTGTCTGAAATGTCTTCTTTAGCTTTAAGAATCACAAATAAAGTCATCAAATGAGTATTTCTTTCTAGTATAGAAAACACTAAAAAAAAAACCCAGTCAAAATACCGAAACCCATTTTATAAAAGTTTATCATCAACACCTTAGTCTTTCCCAGTCACATGTACATTGATAAATCAAAAAAATAAAACCACCTGCCTACTATTGTGTACATATCCCTCACACCACCAAATCAGGTCGGACCCATCAACTCAACAATGCCGCAAAATCTCAAGAAGGTGTCCTGTAAACTGTGAGGCGAGGCCTCCATGGAGTGGACTGGTTTTTCCAGCACATCCCACAGATGCTTTCTCAGATTGAGATTTGGGGAACTTGGAAGCAACGCCTTGAGCTCTTTTGTCAAGTTCCAGTGCAGATCAAGGTTTGCCGTGTGGCGGCAGGCCGTATAATGCTGAAAGAGGCCATTGCTGCCAGAAGACCATTGACATTAGGGGCTGTACTTGGTCTACAACAATGTTTAGGTAAGTGGTATGTGCCAGGGTATCATCCATATGGATGCTAGAGCCCGAGGTTTAACAGCATAACATTATCCATAGCATTGCTGGCTTGCCTTCTTCCCGAAATCAATCTTTGTGCCATTTCTTTTCCAGATAAATGACGGACAGACTACCTTCTTTCATTGTTCCATGGTCCAGGTCATGTGCCCACTGTAAGCACTTTTGGCGGTGGACAGGGGTCAGAATGGGCTGTGATGTGCTTTGTATTGTGACATCTATCATATCAAGCATGTACCGATTCAGTACTTCGTACGCAGCTCTCTTAGGCTAGCCTGTCTAGGCGGATTCCATATGTTTGACACAAATACTAGCGAACCTTGTACGCCCATAACTTCATTGCAAGTTTACAAGTTCAAGTTGGGTTGTCCTTTCTTGGACGATGTTTCATAGGTACTAACCATTGCATTCCATTATTATTATTTTTTATTTGAAAGTGCCATTAATTCCAGGGTGCTGTACATTCAAAGGGGTTTACCCATAGGTTATGTTCACACAGCGTAATTGCCGCACGTACAGTACGCGCCGCAATAAGCCGGGTGATTTGGGAGTCGCGCTGACCATCGTGTACTCCCTGGCCCCATAGACATGCATTACTCATGGCGCATAATCGCAGCGAATAATTGACGTCACTTATCTCCCCGTGCGTACAATGCGATCGTATTGTACGCGCGGGAGGAAAAGGCGTAATCCATAGTTCTCTATGAAAGCTAAGGATGACCGTAATTATGGGGTGCATTTCCCCACGTATTAAGCGCAGTACGCAGCGAAATACGCTTCAAAATAAGCTGTGTGAACATACCCATGTAAGTAAACAAAGTATAATGGCAACGTTAAATTACCAAAAACTGGTACAGAGTGAAAGAGGACCCTACCCGCAAAGGCTTACAATCCACAATCCCATTGCAACCTCTTGTGAAAGCAACTCAGATCCTTACACTTGGCCATTTCTCCAGCTATTGTGTTGATCCAGAGGAAGGCAAAAAAAAACATGAGTTAGAAACCAATTGTCCTCATTTTAGCAAAAAAATTCCTTCCCGATTCCTATCTGACAAGTTCCTCTGGCAGAGAGTTCCACAGTCTCACTGCTCTTACAAAAAAGAATCCCTTTCTATGTTTATGCAGAAACTTTCTTTCCTCAAGACGAACAGCCTGCCCCCTTGTGCTCGATACAGTTCTGGGTATAAATAGATCCTGGGAGAGTTTTCCAACCCCCGATATATTTATAGATATTTGTTATGTCCCCCCGAAGCCGTCTTTTCTCTAAACTAAATAATCCTAACCTTGCTAATCTTTCTGGGTATTGTAGTCCACCCAGTCCTTTTATTATTTCTGTTGCCCGACCTTTGTACCTGTTCAAGCTCTACAATGTCTTTCCTGTGCACTGGTGCCCATAACTGTACACAATATTCCATGTGTGGTCTGACCAGTGACTTGTATAGTGGGAGAATAATGTTCCCATCATGTGCCCCTTTTAATACAACCCATGATCCTATTAGCCTTGACAGCTGCTGCCTGACACTGGCTGCTACAATTAAGTTTACTGTCCACCAGGATTGCCAAGTCATTCCTCATGTCACTTTTACCAAGCTTTTAACAAGTAATCATAGAATGTATTTTTCATTCCCACATGCATGACCTTGAGGTTTAACACGGATAACTGTATCTGCCACATCCAATGCCTCACCTCGATCCAGTCTAGCACTGACTTCCTCATAGAAGCTGATGAGATTAGTCTGACAGGACCGATCCTTCATAAACCCATGCTGGAGTTATACATTTATTTTCATTGGGATAATCCAGGATAGCATCTCTTAAAACCTACAAACATTTTACCTACAACAGAGGTTAAACTTACCGGTCTATAGTTTCCAGGATCTCTTTTTGACCCCTTTTTGAATATTGGCAGTACATTTGCTATGCGCCAATCCTTTGGGACATACCCTGTTATTATACAGTCCATAAATAATAAAAATAGAGGCCTATCTATCACATAACATAATTCTCTTAGGACACAGGGATGTATACCATTAGGACCTGGGGATTTGTCTATTTTAATCTTCTTAAAGGCAGATCTCCACTTCATCCTGGGTTAGACAAGAAACATTTAGGGTGGAGTTTTCCTCATCTCTCTGCATATCAATAGAAAGGTCATTTTCCTCAGTACATACAGTGGAGAAAAAAATAGTTTAATAGATTTGCTTTCGCCTCATCGCACTAATCTTTTTTTCTATTTATACAGTTAAAAAATATTTGGGGGTTAGTTGTACTCTCTTTGGCAATATAACTCTCTGTCTCCAGCTTTGCTTCATTTATCATGATTTTACATATTTTATTATTTTTCTTATAGCTTTTTAGTGCCTCTTCACTGCCCTCCTGTTTAAGTAGCTTAAAGAGAATCTGTCAGCTATGTTATGCTGCCAGAATGACGGTCAGCATAAAATAGCTGCAGCTTACCCAATCTTAAACATGCGTGTTTCACCCAGAAACGCTGCAGCGTTCTTGGGTAAAACACCCACTGAAGTTGCCCCAGGTGCATGGAGATGAGTCCGATGTGCAGAAAGGAGTCCGATGTGAGGCTTCTCCCCACCCTCTCAGCTTAACTGATCCCTCTCTCCCTATAGACAAACATGGGAGAGAGCTGTCAGTTAAGCTGAAGAAGCGGGGAGAAGTCTCACATCGGACTCTTACGGCACAGCGGGACATCTTCGCTGCGTGTTTACCTGGTAACGCCGCCGCATTTTGGGGTAAAACACACAGGCTTAGGATCGGGTGACCTGCAGCTATAAATGCTGTCCGTAGCACGGGCAACATAAAGTAGCTGACCGGTTCTCTTAAACACTTTCTTTTTGTTATTCATTGCCTCCTTTACATCTCTGTTGATCCACATTGGTTTTTTCCTTTTTCTAATCATATTACCATGAGGTATGTACCTCTCACAGTGGGAACTTAAATCTGTTGTCTCACTACATTGATATGTCCTGTTTTCTTGGTTTCACTTTGAATTCAGGGGCGTGTTTACTGGATTCTACATAGGCTGTAGTAGAAGCCAGGTCTGTAGCTATAGCAACCAGTGCTGACAGCCTATCATGAGCGAGTAAACAGGTCTGTAGCTATAGCAACCAGAAGAGCTGATGCAGCCCATACAAGAGGGAATATCTAGCAATAGGTAGGACACTGTTAATGGACCCATATTGCAAAGTGACTTGTTTTTGCAACATCTTTAACATAAAAAACAATCCTTGTAGTGAGACAACCCCTTTAATGGGTTTTTAAAGATCTCCCATTTATTATCTGTTCTGTTATTTTTGAACACCTTGTCCCAGTCAATGCGGTTTAGGGCCTTTATAAGCAGATTAAAATTAGCCTTCCTGAAATTCAATGTTTTTGTTGCTCCTCGATAAAATACTCTATTGAAGGATAAGTGGGAATTTATTATATTGTGTTCACTATTTCCCAGGTGCCCTCCAACTTGAACCTTTATTACTCTGTCAGGTCTAATGGTATGTTCACACAACGTTTTTGGATCCCTGTTGGATCCGAAAATTAGATCCACAAACGCTGCAGCAATCAGATCTAAAACAGATCCAACACGTATCCAAACACGCAGCTGCGTGTTTGGATGCAGCAGGATCGCACCCTATAGTTTATTATAGGGCTCCTGCTGCAGCCTTCCCCGTAGTCAGCTCCTGCACTAGTTGGGAAAGGTACAGGTATTTAGTTATTGACAAAAACCTTTATGATAACTACAAGTTTCAGTTTCCCAATTTATATCTGGGTAGTTGAAGTCTGAGGACAGCTGAGAGGGTGCACTCACCAGTAGTCAAAGCTCCTTCTGAAATGAACAGAGAGTGAGGCACAATCCTCATACAAGTTTTTATATTTCGAGTTTTTAAACTATCTGATCATACCATTTACTTTACTTTCATCTTCCATGGGAAAGTTTATATACTGGGAATAATGTGTTGTACTTCCCTATAACTCTAACATCTACGTCTATTGCCTCATCTGGGGTCCACATTCTGCAGATGACCTAAAATTAATGTCCTCCCTAACACAAACCTCACAACTGTGTTTATAATGATAGACTTTGCTCATGCTGCACCAATACTCTGGAATGCACTACAAGGGATAGTTACCAACATCCACAACTTCCAGCATGCCTTTAATGGAACCTGTCACATGAAAATTAAACATACAATGCAAGCCTTGCATATAAATCCAGTACATCTGCAAGCTAACCTGCTGACAGGACTCCATCTCTTATTCATCAGACAAGTTTCCTACCATTCCTCCACTGGCTCTCTGTGTGTACTACATGTTTCACAAATCCTGCGCTCTGAACAAGTTGCCTATCGCAAGTGCAAAAGAACAAGGAATACACATCTGGTAAATTCTCCTGCTCAAGGATGTCATCCCACTGTAACATTGTGTCTGTATTACCATGGCCTCACTTTCTAGCCCAGCCCATGCACACAACAAAGTGTTGAGCTGATGGGATATGCAGCAATAACCTGCACTGCTTAAAGGGGTTGTCTCACTATATTTATTCATCTTAACTCAGTCATGTTCTCTTGGTTTCATTTTTGAATTCAGGGCATACTTACTAGCTACTACCGGCCTGCAGTGACGAGCCGCTGAGGACACCAGGTCTGTAGCTATAGTGACCAGTACCTGCAGCCTATCAGGAGAGGTCGAACAGGTCTTTAGCTATAGCGACCTGAGGAGCTGATGCAGCCCATACAAGAGGGGATATCTAGAAATAGGTAGGACAGTTAATGGACACATATTGCAAAGTGACTTGTTTTTGCAAGATCCATAACATAAAAAGCAATCTTTGTAGTGAGACAACCGCTTTAAATAATTTATTGCACAGGTGAGACAGATTCAGCAGGATTAGAAAGCAAAGGGCCATAACATCATGTTAACCAAGTGGAAGGAAGCGTGGTTCTAGCATCAGCATGCCCAATATGGCGATTTTCGCCATGATGATTAGCATTTAGAGTGCCAAACAGTAAGATTCCACGTATAACAGTATGCTGCGATCTTTGTAAAATAGTGTTAAAGGGGTTTTGCCACAAAGTGAGTTCTTTAGCTGTTATCTGCTCAGCAGAGAATATAAACAAAGCATGATGAGTCATGAAGGCTGCAGGGGTGAGAGGGAGGGGGTAATCAGAGAGTGAGGAAGCAAGGGAGCGTCTCTAAAGTTTACTCAAATAATAACATTACAACAGTGGATTCTCTATACAGCAGACAGACTCATACACTGCACTTTCTCCCCAGCCCCTTCATGTTCCCTGTCATCAGATAAGAAGTGCAAACACGCAAGCGGGGCCAGATCAACTCCTGTCAGCTCTCCTGGTCGTGTCTAATGCAAACTTTTAAGTAACTAAGGGCTTGTAAAGAAAGCTGTAGCTCTCAGAGGCTTCACTTTTTGTAATCACATATATTTAGAAAAGTGATTAAATACCCATTTTGGAGGATCCCACGTCAACATTAGATCGTGGCAAAACCCCTTTAAGGTACTTATTCAGAGTCCACATAACAAGAAAACCATGGTTTAGAGTTATAACCGCATGTGACAGGTTCCCTTTAAAAAAATATTTTTTTAAAGCAGATCTTTCCCACTCCTGAAATGGTTCGTGGTTTACTTCCACTACATCAGTCCCCAGGACCTGACCCCTTTATCTAACAGTAACCCCCACATTCCATGCACTTCATATCAATGCATAGTCCCAGGCTGGATGACCGTCTCATGCAGCTTTTTTTTGTACAACTTTTTTTATACAATAGATGGATGTAACATGGTACAAAACAAGCACTTTTACCTCCTGGGTCACTCCCATTTCTTCATAGATTATAAGCTCTTGTGAACAAGGCCATCACTTCTATTGCTTGAACTGATGACAAGCTTAGTACTTTGTACTATCTGATTTTGTCTGTGCATTTATCATTTGAATGGGCTGCATAGTATGTTAGGGCTATAAAGAGGATTACTACATGAATAAAGATTATAATTCCTACTGTTAAGCACGCCGATACAAGAACATTCAGTGGATTAGTCTATGGAAATAAACAGCGCACTAATGTTCTCACATCATAATTGCTTCTTGTCAATTAAAGCATAAATAAATGTAACAGATTCTTACAGGCTTTGCTTCGGTCGTAGTCTGCTGGGCTCTGGGCTCCCCCCATGTATGGGCTGAACGGCTGGCTACTGAACAGATTATCACACTGCAGGCTGTGGCATAATTTTTCTAGGAAGCGCAATACAAATGATGCACTGTTGACTGATGGCAGATGAACGGAGTGCAGCTCCCCATCAAAAGAAGCTGTGAAAAAAAATAAAATAAAAGCAAGGTGCTCAAAGATCCAAACCCAAGTTTGCAGATTAAAAAATGCTGAAGAACTGAGAAAGCCACTAAATATTTTGTGAACAGCAAAAAAAAAAAAAATTCAATAAATTGGCCATGTATAGTCTCCAGTGCTGTAAGACTATGTTCATACAGCATGTTGTGGCCCGTATGATAGCGCGTTTCACGCGCTGGAAAACAGCCCAAAATCAGCCTCAGACAAGCTTCAAATCATTGAACATCATGTAAAATCCGCGTTGTGGTGCGCATGAAGTATATTTCCCAAGTATAATTGTGAGCCCTTTTTTTGACGCAATTAAAAAGCCATAAAAACATAAGTGATATGTCAATTCTTGAGACATTTTTCGCTTGTAAAATCCCCATAGGAAACAATAGGGTTAGGAGTTTACAAAATATGCTTCTAATCAGGCTGTTTTTGAAGCAGATTTGGAAACATAAATATTGACTTCATAAAACGCAGTGTGAGCATACCTTAAGGGCATGTTCACATGATGTACTGCGGCGCATACAGTACGCGCCGCAGTACATCGTGTCTTTTGGGAGCTCGCGTTACTACGCACATACTCCCGCGGCGTGGGGGAGGTGGAAGGGGCAGCAGCCCACTGGCCCCATTGACATTCATTACTCCTGGCGCGTATTCGCCGCAAGTAATTAACATGTCACTCATCTCCCCACGCATACAATACGATCGTATTGTATGATCGGGGAGAGGAGGCGTAATCCATAGTGCTCTATGAGAACTATGGAGTACTGTAATTTCGGTGCGCATCTTGTCCGTATTAGGCTATGTTCACATAGCTTATTTGCGGGGCGCAATTACGCCATGTGGGCGGGAGCGGGGGGCCGACACCTTGCCGGCCTATAGACTATCATTACTAGCACCGCGTATACGCCACTAGTAAATTACATGTCACTTATCTCCCCCCGCGGCGGATTCGTCGAGCGGGGAGAGGAGCCGTAATCCATAGTTCTCTATGAGAACTGTGGATTACCGTAATGACTGGGGACGTATTCCAGCCGTAATTCGCGCAGTACGGACTGAATTACGAACTGAAATACGTCCCATTTTAAGCCGTGTGAACATGACCTTAGAGTGCACATACGCCGCTAAAACGTGCCGAAATTACCCTTATGAACATAGCCTAACTGATAATACGAATGAAAGAAAATCTTCATAAAAGGCAGAGTTGTTACAAATGGATAACATAAAGAAATACAAAATAATGGTGTATATGCTACAATTCTGCAATGTGATGAGGTAACTGGAGTAAATTAAAATCAGTCCTAGATCAAGAATGAATAAACACAAAAAATCCCCGAAGAAGCTGAGCAGCGAAACCCTGGGTCCGGATTAGCCGTGAAGAGTCGCCGTTCTAGGTGTTTAATACATGATTTTACTCCCCGTTTGGAAGTATAAATAAAAAGTTATCACCCAATAATTCAAAGCATCAAAGAGTCTGTGCAATGTTTTCTTGATTTTTCCTTATTCCTATAAATTTACTGTATATGGAAGACAGCACTAACTAGATAGTTCAGTAAAATTGGAGCCTGGATGGATATTGAAATTTGTGTGACCACAAATACTTCTACTCTTCTTGCAAAGTTGTAGCATTGGAGTTTTTTTTATGTTAAGTAGACAAAATCAATTCAAAATGACTGCGGTTCTATTTTATGGTGTATGGAAATACTACATACCTCTAATGACCTCTCCCCCATGATGCCCTGACTTCAGGAAGCTGAACACTACTTTAGAGTGGTGTGCGCAGTCCACGCAGGCTTGCACTGCCAGCTGCAATACTATGTTCACTGGACCGGGCCCAAAATGGTCTGGTAGCTGTAGTACTTTCTTCTTATCCAAATGAGGGCCACAGTTGCCATGTTTGTTCACATAAACACAAACTAAACAAAAGAAAATGTATTATAATAAGTAGATGTAACATCACTTTTCACTAGTTTCATTTATGGAGAATGCCAATTTTGATGTAGTTCGTTAGAAGCAGAAGAACATGGAAACTTATATCTTATCTTCATATATACAGTGATTACAGCTATATCTAAACTATTAGTCATACTAGTACATTATTTAAAGGGGTTGTCTCACTACAAGGATTGCGTTTTATGTTAAAGATCTTGCAAAAACAAGTCACTTTGCAATATGTGTCCATTAACCGTGTCCTACCTATTCCTAGATATCCCCTCTTGTATGGGCTGCATCAGCACCTAAGGTCGCTGTAGTTACAGACCTGTTCGATCTCTCCTGATAGGTTGCCAGTGCTGGTCACTATAGCTACACACCTGGGATCCAAAGCAGCTTATCACTGCAGGCCAGTAAAGCCAGTGAACACTGGATTTAAAAATGAAACAGGATGGAAAACAGGACTGAGGTATCTATGTAGTGAGACAACCCCTTTAACTATTGTGTGCTAAGGTAGAATTGGTGTTTAGACACCTAAGAAATCTCATTAACGCTGCCTGTGGAAGATTCTAGGTATCAAATGGGAGGATTGTCGCACAAATTCCCACGTCTTTACTCAGGCAACGATGACAAGTATCGAAGCCATGAACTTGCAAAACCAACTCCACCAGATGGGCCACTGCATCGGAATGCCCAACACCTATCTCCCAGAAAAGATTTCTAATGCCCTCTAAGCCAAGACCATAGAATTCAGGGTGTCCAGAAGAAATCATACAAAGACATCAAGACATACCTTAAAAAAGGTCTGGACACCCTGAATTCTGTGGCCCTGGGGAGCCCTGAACACATTTCATCTCCTATGACACCACAAGACCCATCAAGCGACCGTGAATTTTAAGAATGACTGCCTCTCCAATGAGGTTGATAAAAGTCCACTACGAAAGCAGAGGTAGAAGATGCCAGATTTGCAAGCAGAACCTCATGCACCCCACTATACAAAGATCTTAGAACATAGAAGTAATTTTTATGGGCATCATTGTCGTTTTAAGAGACAGCCAGTAAAGATGATCTGAACTGTCAATCATATGATTACATTACTGAGCTATAATCTCAGACCCCTTTACATACTGATGTAGCCTTAAAGGGGTTGTCTCACTACATCGATTCATCTTACCACAGTCCTGTTTTGTTGGTTTCATTTTTGAAGTCAGAGGCGTGTTTACTGGCTTCTACTGGCTACTCCTGGTCTGCAATGACAAGCTGCTGAGGACACAGGGTCTGTAGCTATAGCAACCAGTGTTGGCAGCCTATCTTGAGAGATCGAGCAGGTCTGAAGCTATAGCGACTTGAGGAGCTGAGGCAGCACATACAAGAGGGGATATCTAGGAATGGGTGGGACACTGCTAATGGACACATATTGCAAAGTGACTTGTTTCTGCGAGATCTTCAAGATAAAAAGCAATTCTTGTAGTGAGACGACCCCTTTAATTTTTACTGATATTTGTTAGAGATATTATACTGTATATGGTTTAGGACTGCAGATACATACGAGTTATCAAAAAGCATATCGATGATAAAACTCAATCACGCTATATCGCTATATATTTAGCCCACCATATTTGTAGAATAGGTTGTAAATGCATAGACACGAACACAGTGTAGAAAGCATTTCCTTGGTCATACAATCACATTTTATAAACAGACATTTTACCTGTAGAAATCACAGTCATTGAAGAAATGGCGATGCCAGCACCGTCTTTTATCAGCAGCGATTTACTAAGGTCTCCATCAGAGTTGGAAGGTGGGAGGGCTGAATGTAATGGCAGGATCTCTTTCTGGAGAGACGGAAACAAAAAGGTTTGCAGCATAATCAGTGCCACAATTTGTAAGACTAATAAAAAAGATAAATGAAGCGCACACTTACAGAAATAAACCTTGCTTAGAAGGAATGTGCGTGTCACAAAAGCTATTATCCAGCCCTGGGCGGAGGACAATTAGAGAGGGCGCTCACTAGAACGGTTGGGTGTCTTTTGCCTGAGGAGCTGGCAAGAATTTACAAAGCAATTACTGCTTCTTCGTTGAGGGGGGTGTGGGAGGGACTGCATGCCGGCATAACAAAACATCTATTTTTAAAGTCCCGTTTTTTCAAGTAGGAGTTTGCCAATATCACCAGATAAAGAACAGTGGCCTGCATTGAACGTGAAACAGAGCCGCACTATTTGTATGAAGGGATCAATAGGATTGCCCTCAACTTCTAAATTATCTTTTGACTAATAGCAACCACAAAATTACATGGGGAAAAAATGGTGCTTGTGTGAACAAACAGGCTTCACGATCGCCTGCACGCATCTAACTCCTCTTCCTTCTGTAGGTCCTCAGAGGAAACACATGCAAAACGCGCGTCGGGACTGTGTCCATACACTGCAGCCAGTACAGGTATATGAGATCGGGTTGAATTGTTCATGGTTTCTATGGGGTAAGTGTTTAACATATGTGTTTGGGGTGTGTATTTTGTGTCACTTGATTTAGATTACCTGATTACTACCACCCCATACTATTGAACGTGGTTTGATACCCTGTTTCCCCAAAAATAAGACTGCATTTTTTTGATGCAATTCAGAGTTTGGCTGCTTATGCTGATGTTTGTGATGAAATCACTACAGTATATTAATACATATTGATGTTTTGTTCAGCAATAAATTTGAATTCTTGTTGATGGAAAAATAAGACATCCCCTAAAAATAAGTCTTAGCTCCTCTTTAGGAGTAAAAAATAATATAAGACACTGTCTTATTTTTGGGGAAACAGGGTAAGTGGATATCATGAACAGTCTTATTATAATATTACATTTTGTTTTACTTGAATGAAATCTGCACCCATCCATATCTGTTTTATTGGCTTCTGTGTAACACAGTCCAGTTACTAATTGGTGTGTTTTTAAATATTTTCACTTTTTATGTATTCTTTAATAAAGGGAATTCTTTTTAGTCAGTTTTTGATTTGTGTAGTGATTTCTGACAGTTATACTGACTTAATTATTGAGAAATTGTGGTATATTGTATTAAATTGATAGTCTATCCATCATTCGCTTCTAGGACAGCAGACTGGGGGTGAGAGCTCGCACATTTACCTCCAGCTGCTTCGTCAAGTCTTGCTGACTGTTCTATAACCATTAATCCTGTATTGATGGCTGCAACCGATTCATAGTCATCAATACACTGAAAAGTCAATCTCCTCGCCAGCTGGTCTTAAAGCGGACCTGCCACTGCTATACTTTCATCTGCTCGGCATACAAACCATTGTTCTACAGAGCCACATGGTCCTGCAGGCATCACACTGCCAGGCAGGCAAGCAGCTTCTGCTATAGGGTTATGTACTGAACTGACTGCCGAGAATAACTAAATGAGAAAATAAGTAATAACCAAAGCCATGTCCACTATAAAACAGAGGTAAGCTAGTATACACAATTCTGTTACAGCTGCACATTAGAAACAACCAGATTTACTATGGCAACTGCAAGTAGGTGTTTTTGAGACTTCTGCACCATATTAAACAAAGGGGTAAAGTTTAGTACATAGGGGTGTGACTCAACATGCACCAAAAAGCTCAAAAAATGTTGGTGCAATTACTCGCATAAACTAAACCAAGCAACAACACTAGATAGCAGTGATTAAAGATGCGTCAAGTTTATCATAAAGCAAGGTGATAAATTTAGTGCATGTATAGAAGTGTAGTTTGCACTGTATAAGTATTAGACAGGATCAGTAAATCTGCCCCAATGTGAACACTCAACACAGTAGCATATTACATAAGTTATACAGTATTTGTGTCCATTGTGAGATAGCACACTACACGCTGGACACCATGTCTCCCCAGGCCCCTAATGAACATTTTGACTAAACTTTGACCTACAATGTGACGGATAACAGCACACCAATACCAGTGTTGCCTGACCATGGAAATAAACAAACTTTATTTAGTACAAGTCCGGGCTACACAGAGCACATATTAGATTACTGCATCCTGTGTGTACGTTTTACACAAGCTTTTACTGAAAGTCATTGACTCCCTATGTTCTTATTAGTCCATATTTAATTCTAAGCCATAAAACACACTGGGCACATTTATCAATTCTGTCTAACACTTAGGCCATGTTCACACGGCTTATTTGGACATGTATTTCAGCCCGTAATTCGCGGCGTACTGCACAAATTACAGCTGAAATACGTCCCAGTCATTACGGTAATCCACAGCTCTCATAGAGAACTATGGATTACGTCTCCTCTCCCCGCTCGGAGAATCCGCCGCGGGGGGAGATAAGTGACATGTCATTTTCTAACGGCGTATATGCGCCGCTAGTAATGATAGTCTATGGGCCCCCGCCCCGTCCACATGGCGTAAATGCGGGGCGTAACTACGCCCCGCAATTAAGCCGTGTGAACATGGCCTTAGGGCCACATGTATGAAAACTGTCCAGGTCTAAAATTCACTTTGTTGCCCATAGCAACCAATCAGAGCACCCCTTTAATTATTTCAGAGCACTATATGAAATGAGAGGGGCGCTCTGATTGGTTTCTATGGGCAACAAAGTGAGTTTTAGACCTAGACAGTTTTCATACATGTGGCCCTTAGGCTATGTTCACACGGCTTAACTGCGGGACGTAATTACGCCCCGCAGTTACGCCGTGTGGCCGGGGGCGGGGGAGTGAGCGGGGGGCCGGCACCTCGCCGGCCCATAGACATTCATTACCAGCGGCGCGTATACGCCGCTGGTATTCCACATGTCAATTATCTCCCCGCCCGGCGGATTCGCTGAGCGGGTAGAGGAGACGTAATCCATAGTTCTCTATGAGAACTGTGGATTACCGTAATGACTGGGACGTTTTCAGCCCGTAATTTGCGCACTCCGGCACGTAATTACGGAACGAAATACGGCTCATTTTAAGCCGTGTGAACATGGCCTTAGTGTAAAGTTAGACAAGACAGCCTAGCAATGCGGCATATTTATCATAGTGTTGATAAATCTGGCTCAGCCTAACTTTACACCTTCTGTTATTTGGCTTACTTTATGCCACTAACTGCAGCAAAATGATGGCCCTTTCTTGGTGCCTAGTGTTGTCTGCCAAGCCATGCCCCGTCATATGAAGCCACACCAGCTTTACAGTGGCACCATCCCTATTGTTAAGCGTCCAGATACGGTCTAAAATACATACAGTTGAAACCAGGAGTTTACATACACTATACAAATAGACATATATGCATGTTTTTCTCATTATCTGACATGAAATCAGAATAAACCTTACCCGTTTTAGGTCGATTAAGATTACCAAAATTATTTATATTTGCCAAATACCAGAATAATGATAGAGAGAATTTAAAGGGGTGTTGCCAAGAAGCGAGTTCCTTACCTCTTATCTGCTCAGGAGAGAATATAAACAAAGCATGCCGAGTCATGAACGGCTGCATTAGTGAGATGGAGAGGGGTGAGCAGAGAGCGAGGAAGAAGGGAGCGTCTGCAATGTTTACTCAAATAATTACATTACAACCAGTGGATTCTCAATACAGCAGACAACCTCATACACTGCACTTTCTCCCCAGCCCGTTGCAAGCTCCTTCATGTTCCCGGTCATCGGATAAGAAGTGCAAACACGCAAGCGCAGATTAGCTCCTGTCAGGTCCTCTGGTCGTGTCTAATGTAAACTGTCAGGAAACTAAGGGGGACTGAGCAATGCTGTAGCTCTCACAGGCTTCACTTTTTGTAATCACATATATTTAAAAAAGTGATTAAATACCCATTTTGGAGGATCCCACATCAACATTACATCGTGTTAAAACCCCTTTAAGGCATTTTTATTACCTTCTGCAAAGTCAAAAGTTTACATACACTGGGATTACTCTGCCTTTACACAATTTGGGACAGCCCATGCGATGTGGCAGACATCATATAGAATGTCTCTTCAGTGGTGAAATAAAA
>JAODAL010013509.1:30000-91032 GCA_025379985.1 Phyllomedusa bahiana
ATATAAATGTTGTATATTTTATGGTCTACATTAAACTTACATTTTAATATCGAGACCCAGGATATAAACATTTGTTTGTAGTTTTTTTGGGAGGGATATAAAACTTTAAAAGGTATATTACTGGGCGAATTATCAGTGGTCAGGCTCTAGACCAATATATGTCATGGAGCAATTGTGGCTCTTGAAAAAAAAAAAAGGTTGGTAGGTGATCAAACATTTCATGCAATTAAATTAAACAAACATCATACAATTAAATTTTCTGGATTTTATTTTAGATTCTGACTCTCACAGTTGAAGTGTACCTATGATAAAATGACATACCTCTCCATTCTTTGTAGGTGGGAAAACCGGCAAAATCACCAGTGTATCAAATATTTATTTTCCCCACTGTATACTGTTGAACGCCTCTGTAACCATTTCAGTTGTTCTGGAGCAAGCTTTACATTTACTGGCAAGAAGGGTCACAGTAGGGAATGACATTTAGAAAACCAGCGCCTAAAACAGTGTTTCTCAACTCCAGTCCTCAAGACCCAGCAACAGGTCAAGTTTTCAGGATTTCCACAGCATTGCACAGGTGATATCATCATTGTCAGTGCATTCTGTGGGAGATCCTGAAAACATGACCTGTTGGTGGACTTTGAGGACTGGAGTTGAGAAACACTGGCCTAAAAGCAATATAACGGTCAACTGTGCCTTTACTGGAGGCTGACTTCTTGTCTACTAAATAATCTATTGTGTATTTTTAATCTAAAAACCTTTAATGCTCTAGATAACCTGTATAGGGACAGCCGAATAGAAAACCTAGCCTGTGAAGAGGATGCGATGCATTCTACTACAATGTGAGTGCAGTTGCTCCCTTTACAGAACTTTTCTCTTTCCATGCTACCGCAAACAAAAATCAGAAGTGATATAATGGGAAGTTATTGTAAGAAGAGAATCAATTCTTGCTTTTGCAATTTTAGTTTTACAAATGTTCAATTTCAAAGAGCTTAAATTACTGAAGAACTCATTTTGCACAAGTGAAATAGCTGTAGAAAAAAAAAAAACATTTATTATTTTTCCTAAATGAGTGTTGTTGTTTTGTATGTCCTTTTCCCCATCACATCAGAGGAACATGCTCAAGTTTCAGCTGCAGCATATGTCTAGTAGGAGAATGACAGACACCACTTTCCTGCTAAATATTTAATTGGAAAGACCCTTCTCAAGTTCCACAAACTAAAAGGTAAACAAGTAATCCTCACATACACACCATTAGTCATATGAAATAGTGACCTTGCATTCATTGGGAAGAGAATAAAAACAGCCTTGTAGCAGGAATGTTAAGTAGAACATAATGAGGCATACATCTGTGCTATCTAAGCTGCCTTACCGGCTCCTACCAGATCCTATGTCCCAGCACTCATTGCCATATCCTCAGTATCCTGCATTATGATAAAAGCATATTTACTGGGCAACATAATAACTCATCACTACAGGAACAGAAGGAGAGCTGGGAAAAAGAAAATGAAGTGCGAGCAGTGCCCTTCCTTTTCCAGAGGACTCCAAGAGAAGCATCTTCTTTCAGTACATTCAATGAGACCAAAACCCCATATGATCATTCCAATTATGCAAATGTGTTCCCAGGAGTGGGACTCTCTTAACTGAAAGGGATCCACCAGAAATAGTAGATAAGACCACCTGCCCGGGGACTGTGGTAGGAATTAATAGGGGAAAAGAGCAGCACTTTAAAAAAGCTTTGCGTTTAATTGTATTTTATAAACCCTTCAATCAGATACCTGTGCTTCTTAATAGATACCGCAAAAGTAGGTAGAATAGCAATTTTTCTAAAAAGCGGCTGTCCAGCTTCTAGAGTAGGAAAAAAAAAATATATATTACATATATATTTATATATATATATATATATAATATATATATATATACATATCATATTATATATATATATATACACACATACACACACATACATACATACATATACACACTCTTTTTTTTTTTTTAATTGGGACCCCAGTATATATATACTGGGGTCCCGATAAAAAAAAAAAACAACACTTTCCTCTAGTCCAGGACTGCATCTCCACAGTTTTCTATTTTTATTCTTCTACTTCCAAACAGGATGTCATTGCTGCAGACACTAAGGGTATGTTCACACGGCGTAATTGCGGCACACATTTAGCGTTATTTGCGCTTTAAGGGCTTGTTCACACTGCGGTTTTGTGATCAGTTTTACGGATCCGCAAAACGGATCTAACAATTGTCAGTGTGATTAACATTGAGTTGAATGGCAAAAGCGCATCGCTGTTCCCACGGGAGATTGGCGATGCGCTTTTGAGGGCTCTCCTGCGCTGCGCTTTTCGCATCCGCTTTAAAAATTGACATGTCAAATCTTATTGCGGTTTACGCAAGTGAAAGCCCATAGGAGATAATGGAGTCCGCTTTTGGCACTTGTCCAAAAGCGCTCCACACTCCGGGTACGTATCAGCTGCGCTTTGCATCCTGAAAGCGGATGCGAAAAGCGCACTGGGAGGCTGGACGGGGATCGCTGGAGCTGACATATAATGAATGGAGCCGACATATAATGAATGGAGCTGAGGGGAGAGACAGAGAGAGACAGAGACAGACAGAGACAGAGAGAGAGAGACAGAGAGACAGAGACAGAGAGAGAGAGACCAAAAATGTATTACTAACGTAAAGCACAACATACTCTCTTTCCGTCAATCTGAAAACGCATCCGGAAAGCGGATGCGTAAAACGCAAGTGAAAAAGCATTCAAAATGGATCCAAATAAAGTATCCAATGCTGCGTTTTGCGGATCCGCTTTCCGGATGCGCTTTTCAAGTGCCAAAAACGGATCCGTAAAAAGGATCCAAAACGCCGTGTGAACAAGCCCTAATACGGACGAAATGCGCGCCTCAGTTACGGTAATTCATAGCTCTCATAGAGAACCATGAATTAAGCGTCGTCTCCCCGTGCATACAATACGATCATATTGTACACCGGGGGAGAGAAGTGACAGGTCACTTCTTACGCGCTGCTGATATTTGGTGTGAGTGGTCAGCACGTACTTCCAAAACAGTACAGTACACGCCCCAGTACACCGTGTGAACATACCCTAAAGGGGATATGTATGAAAACTGCCTATGTCTAAGATATTCTTTGTTGCTCATAGCAACAAATCCGATCCCCTTTCATTTCATATAGTGATCTGAAAAAATGAAAGGGGAGCTCTGATTGGTTGCTATGGGCAACAAAGAAAGTCTCAGATCAAGACAGTTTTTATACATGAGGCCCTAATTGACTGCAGTAGTCACACGCCACTACTTACATCATCTTCGGAAGCCAACTGATCCGAACAGCAAAGTATCTAGGGGCACATGATTACTGCAGCCATGACGTACCTTACAAAAGAAGAACAAAAACAGAACTACAGCATTGGAACCAGAGGAAGGTGAGTATAGGCTGGAAAGTACCCATTTGGAAATTGAAGAACCCCTTAAGATGGTATTTTTATTGGCATACTATGTTTTTCAGATACTATAGAAGGCCCAGTGTAACTGGCAGAGTTACCTCGATATCCAGCTTTCTGACTTCTCTTGTTGTACTGTGCAAAATAATGATGGTGTCGTCTCATTAAAGGGGTTGTCTCACTACAAGGATTGCTTTTTATGTTAAAGATCTTGCAAAAACAAGTCACTTTGCAATATATGTCCATTAACAGTGTCCTACCTATTCTGAGATATCCCCTCTTGTATGGGCTGCACCAGCTCCTCGGGTAACTATAGCTACAGACCTGTTTATTCTCTCCTGATAGGCTGCCAGCACTGGCTGCTATAGCTACAGACCTGGCTTCTACTGCAGCCTAGTAGAAGTCAGTAAACACACCCCTGAATTCAGAATGAAAGCAAGAAAACAGGACAGGAGGTAAGATGAATCAATGTAGTGAGACAATCCCTTTAAGGTGTCACATTAGTCATAAAAATACAAGATACTCACCTATAGGTCCAGAAAGAAAAACCATTTAACTCCCCCTATAGTTAACCTTAGGCTCACAACCGCTCAAACATGTCTCTATTGAAAAACTAACTTGCTTTGCACATGGATATAAAAATACGGCCGCTGTACTAATCTGTACTTAAGTCATTATCTCCACACCCAGGCTACCCGAGGGTCACACTTTTTACAGTCCTACAAACGATAGCCATACTCTGGTTTGTAGAGAAAAAGGTTATGTCTACACAGCACAGGTGTTTAATCAGATTTACTATGTAGAAAATCCGACTGTACCCAGCGCTTTGTAGACCGGAATGAAATATTCTACACAGCACGGATTTTTTATGGTCGCTTTTACAATCCGCAGTATTGCCGTTGGATTCCTGTACATTCAAATTCTTGCCTGAAAACTGCAAAATATGAGGCAGTTTTCAGACCAGTTTTTGAGATGAGCTTTTTTATTCTGACATCCAAATTTTGTGCCAGGGTGGTTTTTGGGTACAGATCCCCATCCAAAAACGCTCCACACTTTGTGTAAGGCCATTTTGGATGCCGTTTTGAAGCTCTTCATTTTTTCCTATGGGCATTTTACTCACCGAAAGCATCAGAAGAGTTGACATTACTTATTTTTCAGCACTAGAAACAGCTCTGAAAATAGGAGAGTTAAAAAAACAAAAAAAAACAAAAACAACACGTCATATGAACAACGACGCAGTTTTACATAGGAAAGGTCCCAGGTTTCATATTTTCCTTTAGCATAATGCATTCCCAAATATCCTATATACCTTTATGTCCATTAGTTTTAGTGTGCCACTTTATTGTATTAGATGAAAGCTATTGCCTTCATGTCCCCTATGCTTGCGTTTTTCAAAGTATATTTTAGATGTGCACAGCCTTATTACGTTTTGTTACATAGGAAAGGAACTGGAGACATTTTATAGTCATTTTTTGAACATATTTTCTAAAGCAGAGAAACCTTTCCTATTTTTATCTGCTGCTTTTGCCTGCCTCTTGGCAAATAAAATATACAAAGACCAAACATATATACATAAGAACAGTCTATAGAGAAGAGCAGTAGGGAGCTTTACAATTGTCTAGATATTGATATTTTCGCACAAGACCTTCTTTATGAAATCAATCATACCACTGTGTTCCAGACACTTAATATTTTTTTTTCTTCCAATTTTAGTCAGGCAAAAGACCTTGTCAAGAAACATCTTCATCAACTCAATCATACACAAGCCAGATATGTGTGGTATCTCTCTTCACTGCCAGATCTACGACACCTGATTTCAAGCACTTATGACCACTGCCGTCTGAAATGTTCAGATCTTTCTCAAAGAAATGACTGAATTACGTTACCTGAGGCAAAACAAATTCTGCAACACCTCCCAAAAGGCTCAACCATTTTGGTTTACGTGTAGTGTTTTTCTGAGATGCATTAAAAACGCAAGTGGCTGAAGCACATGCATTTTGAAAAAGACACAAGAAAAAAGAAAATTACCATTTGACTTCGCTTTAATAAGGATTTCATTTTACTGTTCAAATTTGAGTTCAATTGGAAAAAAAAAACATACCACTTATTTCTTTAAAACTGTATGCGTATTTTGCATTCATCTTAGCTGCAAAAAAAAAAAAAAAAAAAAAAAAACACATGTGAATCCGTCTAAGGCCCCCTCCCAAAGGTTATTCTGCCCCGGATTTGGGGCCGTAATGCCGCCGGATTTTCGCTCATACGGGGCCAATGCGGCAGCAATTACGGGAATTCACTGCCTCATAAGAACATGGGGAAACCGCGCGGGGGAGAAATGACAGCAAATTATTTACGGGCGGACGCGCCGTAAACAATGGCATTGTCTATTGGGCGGGAGCCGGCGCCCCCGGCCGCCTCGGCCCTGCCCCCGTCCCGCCCTTATTCACGTGCGGATTTGTGCGCTCATATGGCGCACAAAAACCTCGTAATAAGCCGTGGTAACACGCCTAAGGCCATGTCTACACAACACAGGATTGCAGTTAAATTTTTAAGCGGATTCAGTATTTAGAATCCACAAAAATCCAACTGTAATCCTGTGCCCATAGCCCGCAATAGTAAGGCTATGTCTACACTGCATCGGACAAAAAACGGCCCAAAAGCAGCAGTTTTTTCTCCGATGCAGGACCATGGTTTTTATCACGCTTTGTACAAAAACAGCGGTCGCTTCTCGTTTTCCTGACGTCGCCCATACAATTGTATTGTATGGGAAGACAGCAAGAAAACGAGAAGCGCCGGCGTATTACACAACATGTTGTATAATACACCGGCGCCAGAAGACGAGCTGTGTAGACTGCAACTCGTCTTTCCTATTGCTGTCTATGGGGCCGCAGTAACGATCGTATCTTCGGTGCTTTTAAAAAACGAAAAGCGCCAAAGATACGATCGTTTTCCCTTTGCAGTGTAGACACAGCCTAAATCCAAGCTGTGGCCTACACAGCACGGATTTTCTACTGTGGGCTCCTACTGGCTGGATTATGCTCACTGCATCTGCCAACTGGCTGCAGTAGTCAAGTGTTATTTCCTAGCATCACTGTTCGTAAGTGAATGCTCTGAACGGGTCAGGCAAGGGCCAGAGGTAAACAGAAGACCCGGCAAGAGCAGTGGCAGCGCCGGAATGGAGGCAGGTGGAGAGGTAAGTTTTTTTTATTTTTTTTTATTTTGTTGCCACCATCAGCAAGTTCTTTGAAAACTTTGACATGGACCAACCCTTTAAATAGGTTCTCTCACCATGCTGATTCACAGAGTCTGCTCTTCACAGGCAGCTTCAAGCTATCACTTCCTGGTTAGGATGTGGATAGTTCTACAACTGTGATTGGCATATTAGCTCCGCTGTTCTTAGCGGAGAGTGTTCGAGAGACCATGGTAATGGAAGGTTTTAAACAATCACAGCTCTAAAAGGTTTAAGTTTGTCAATAAGAAACTAAGTCCTGTCTTCCTGGTAAGACACAGCAAGGAGGGACATCAACCCATCCAGGGCTGCTAGAGCCTGTTTGAGCACAGAAAGGTGGGTCAGTAACCTACATAAGTTTTGTATACACAAGCAGGAGATAAGAACTGCTCCAGCTTCAAAAGGAGGCAAAATCAGGACAGCAATGTATTCGGTAATAGTCATTATTTACTTTTGCCTACATGGTTTAAAGCTAAATAAGGTAGTGGAAAAACCCATTTAAGTTAATCTTCTTTAACAAAAATTGAGGTCACAGTTGCTATTTGAACTGGTAAGAGCTGAAAAACAACGCATTTCATAAAGATTGCTGAATCTTTATCGTTTCTTTTTGGTCACTAAGTTCACTTGTCAACTCATACCCCTTTTTTCTTTCAGATACCTGACAACATGGAGGATATGACATGGCTGTTGAGTTGGTAGTCTACTCGTGTCTACAATGCCTACATTTCAGATATGTTTTACAACCTAAAGGGTTCTAAACCCTTCAAACTATCATAGCTACATTTTTCTTTACACAGGCTGCTTAGGAGGCTGCATGAGATGGGAGCAGTCTGTAGTCTATGTTTCTGGTGGCGTCTCTAACGTCACATATTCATCTGGTTTATCCTAAAAGGGATGTTAAAACAAAGTAAAATTGACATGGGAAGCTTGCAAATTAAATAATAAACATTTTCTCCATTCATCATTCACACGGCTAAATGCACATAATTCTAAAGCGCTCTGTGCCGACCCCCATTCACGCCCGTTTTCCGGTGCTGCAGTGAAAATTTAGGGTAATTCTACCTCTTAATGAGAGATATGAATTACCGTATTTGCGGGCTGTACTTCAGGTGTATTGTATCGCAATTATGCGCCAAAGTACGGCCTGCAAATACGCCATGTAAACATACCCTTATTAGAAATTCTGGACCATTTTGGTTTTAGCTGCTAGTTTAGTGATCCATAGTGTACAGCTCCTCTCTAGGGGATACGACCAGTGATGAGTGCTTCTCAGTCCTGGCCGCCCAGGCTCAGACAGCACTACTCCGCTCAGGCAGCTACTGTCAGTCTCTTCCCTGCTCACACACTCACTGTGAGTGTTCAACCCCAGGTGACGTCATTCTACTCGTGTCATCTGTATTCCTTAGTAATCAATCATACAGTGAAGAGAAGTAAAAAGAAACCTGAATCAGTTATGTGCATTGAGAAAAAAAAAAAACAATCTACTGTTGGTCCCTGTAGGGATTTGAACCTAGGACCACCATGTTGAGAGGAAGAAGTGCCAACCACTCAGCGGCATTGTAGCTACTCACCGCTCTTTACATAAACAGACCTTTGATTGACTAGAATGAGAACACTATGGGGAAAGGCATGGTGATGTCAAGCCTGCTGGGTCACATGATATGCAGTTTAAACAAATCATACTTATCCCCATTTGAACACACTGAAAGCTGAAACATGACAAACCAGGCATGAAATGCCTTCATGGCAAAATCTCTTTAAGGATGGATAGACACAGGCAGCCAAATCAAGGAGTGAATGAAAAAAGAATGGGAAATATTAAGGACTGACTTCTACTACTCCTTCCAGCTGGATCCATTCCTGGCTTTGGTTCAAAGTACTGCATGTGTGTTTCCATTCCAGAAGTGCGAGCATGGACAAAAGCTATAGACCATCTGGTCCCTCCTCACACATGCTTATACACAGAGTATATTAAAAAGTGCAATCACCACCTATATCCATAACATGTAAAACCGTTTTAGACTTGGACAAAACCACTTTAAAAAGAAAAATAACTACTACTCCTACAATTAAGATGAAAATTGGAAAATCATATAAAATTACAGAAGCTGGAAATCAACATTTTGCAGACACCGTTTCCAACAAATAATACAACAAGCAATGTAGCCTTCTACTGATATATAGTGACAAGATAACCTACTACAACAATAAAGGTTATATATTCTTTACTTCATTATAAGGACTGGAAGCACAACATTGGCCTCTTAAATGTGGATATAAAATAACCACAGTGGTGGGCTTTTATTCCCAGGAACCTGCTGTAATTTCAGGAAATGCATTACAACAATTATGTATCCACCAACAGTAAATATGGATCCTTTGGCAGGATGTCATTAGATGGCACTCATGTCTTGGTAATACTCGCGTGCCCTTTGTTGATCATCACTTTATCACCTTCCGTCTTCAGGAAATCTACTTTTCTGCTACTTCAAGTTGCACGCTCAAAGTCACTTAAGTGACTTAGCTCCATGAGGACAATAAAAAAGTCATAGCAATGTTAATTGTAACAGGAGTATGTGGTCCATAGAATGCTAGAATAGAAATAAACTTCTTATAACGGAGATCAAGTCAAAGTGGCATGGATATGGATGAACACCGGCTCCTACAAGCACAACTCCATCACAGCGACAATAAAAGTAGGATGTGTGGAAATGTCCTACCTTCTAAATATGTGGAGCACTGCACATCAGATAGTCCTCAATAGCTCACTTACACCAGGACCAAAACAGACAAAGCCCCCTGCTGCCGGGAGCAGCCCTCAACCCTCCCAGCAAATCGCCACTCGCAGATCTGCATGTGCTACTTGATGGGAGGGGGGAGAGGGGGGAGAAAGCCGGTAGTGGGGGAGGGCGAGAGTGAGAAAAGAAAGAGAATGAAAGAAAGAGGAAGAGAAACTGCTCTAGTCCTGTCATATTGTGTGCCCGGCCCAGTGACAATGATCATCAGTCACCTGCCCTGAAGCCTGGACCCAGGCCTGGGAGTTGGAGCAAAGGTTGTGGGGGGTCAGCGGAGCTGCAAAGAGGTCTATACAGGAGGGAGAAGGAGGAAACAGGGGGGAGTAAGGCAGCACACTACCAGCTAAAACTCTTGGACTGACTTGTGTCCCAAAAGATAAGATTAAAAAAAATAATAATACTTTTCATGGTTAATATAAAATGCCCTAGAAAATGTACACTGCACATGAAAAATTTACTCTGTACGAAAACCACCTTATGGAAAATTAGAATAAATCTTTATTATACCAAAAATACAAAGCAATAAAAAAAAAAAAAAAGAACAAAGAATAAAAAATATACACAACCACCCAAAAGAAAAAAAGGCTACCACCCTCCAACACCTATGAGTACATAGACTGAAAAAATACATCTAGGCCCAAGAGGTACAAAATGTATTATAAATGCTAATGCAATGTAAAACATACTTAGCCAACCAGCCACCGAAGTATGGAGAGGAGCCAAACCCTGGCGCGCGTGTCGCTCAACGCTTCAAGGATTTTCAAGGTTTTATTGTTTTGTATTTTTTGGTGTAATAAAGACTTCTTCTAATTTTCCATAAAGTCTTTATTACACCAAAAAATACAAAACAATAAAACCTTGAAAATCCTTGAAGCGTTTGAGCGACACGCGCGCCAGGGTTTGGCTCCTCTCCATACTTCGGTGGCTGGTTGGCTAAGTATGTTTTACATTGCATTAGCATTTATAATACATTTGTACCTCTTAGCCTAGATGTATTTTTTTCAGTCTATGTACACATAGGTGTTGGAGGGTGGTAGCCTTTTTTTCTGTTGGGTGGTTGTGTATATTTTTTATTCTTTGTTTTTTCATCGTTTTGTATTTTTGGGTGTAATAAAGACTTATTCTAATTTTCCATAAGGTTGTTGGTGGTGGTTTGTTTGCTATTTACCTTATGGTTTCATTATTAGTTGCCCGTTTTTTATAGTCTGCTTCTTTGTACGCAAACCAGTCTACTATACTATTTCATACTGTAAAAAATAATTCTGTACATTTCATCCCACATAGGGCTAAACCACACTCATAGTGAATGTTGTCCTATAGGGAGCAGGAGTCTGCAACGCCGGCCCTCCAGCTGTTGGGAAACTACAACTCCCATCATGCATTTATATAATCTTCATCAGTGGGCATCATGGGAGATGTAGTTTCCCAACAGCTGGAGAGCCGACGTTGCAGACCCATCCTAGAGATACTACAGAGCACCAATAAAAACTTCCAAACACATGATCTAACATGATATGAAAAGCCTAACCAGGAAAAAAATAAAGACAGACAATACCAAGGCTCATCGGAGCCAAGAACAAGGTGCTGAAAGGCAGCCAAGACTCTGAAACCCTCCTGACTGATCGCTTGTGAGGATGTGTCAGCAAACACGTTTCCTGAAAACGTCTGCGTGCCGCATCACATTGGTGTATGTGTATCCCCCTGCGATTCTGTGGAAGAGAATTCAGACTACATGTAAAATAACCAGCAAACTTCTAAGGGCTGTTGTAAATGGCATTCTGCTCATAAGCAATGCATGCAAAGTGTGACTGGAGCAGACGCAGAACATTTGCATTGCCAGGAGGCATAACACCACAGACAATATTTCTAATTAAATGCACTCCGTTTTGACAAGTGAGGATATGATTTATGAATAGGCTACACAGGCAATGGGATGTCAGAAAAGACACTGGGCCTGATTTATCAAAACTGCCTAACAGTAAGAAATGTCTTAGTTGCCCATGGCAAACCAATCAAAGCTCAGCTTTTATTTTTGAAACCACTGTGGAGAAAATGAAAGCTAAGCCCTGATTGGTTGCTATGGGCAACTAAGACGGTCTTACTGTTAGACAGTTTTGATAAATCAGGCCCAGTATGTATTGGTAATTAACGTCAACAGCTACAAATATTAAAAAACAGCTTCTATTTTTTTCTCTTTCCATTTAACGAATCCTTATGTAGAACTTACTCTAATGAGAGGTAATTATTTGCTCTCGTTTTCTGTCTAAAGGAATAGTTATATTATACAGAACCGATTCATAAAAAAGGTCTGGGATATCTCTAAAAAAAAAGGAACTAGCTCACCTGAATAGCTGTATATTTTCCCCTGGTTGTGTGGAATAAGGTGCACAGGATTGCTCTGACTAAGGGCATGTTCACACGGCGTATTTGCGCTGCAATTATGGTAATCCATAGTTCTCATAGAGAACTATGGATTTTGCCTCGTCCCCCCCGCGCATACAATACGATCGTACTGTACGCGCGGGGAGATAAGTGACATGTCAATTATTTGCGGCGATCTTGCGCCGCGAGTAATGCATGTCAATGGGGCCGCAATTACGCCGGGTGAACATACCCTAAGGGTGAATTAACCACAACGCGTCAGCATTCTCATGGTCGCTTTGTGGCCCTATACACCGGTATTTGTGGGGTTTTAATGTTTTGTATAATAAAAACGGAGATTTTATAAAAATTATTCGGTGCTGGATTTTAACTCTCTTCAATTGTTTTTTTTATGGTGCTAGAATTGATCAAAACGCCTTAATGAGGGTGCTGCACTCGAACAAGTCGACTAAGGCAATGATGTCCCCCTTCTTTACCGTGTAGTGAAAGGCAAGTGACAACTACTCTGGGATTTTTTTTTTCTCTTCACAGATTTGCAGGTCTGCAGCCATTTTCGCCTACAATGAAAATAACTTTTATAATATGGATCCTAAATCACCATGTAATCAAACCAGTCTTTGCATTGTGCCACAATACCTTTGAGAGTATGATCAGAATACTAAATCTTCTATTTTTTACAGCAGAGAATGGTCTCTTTAATGAGCCCTCTGTAAATATCTCCATTTTGTCATTTGTATTGATTTCTTTTAGGCGAGATCCCAAGAAATGAGTTTCTGGCTACAAGGCAGCTTGCGGCCTTAGGATCTTCCTTCCTTACTACTGGGGCAAGATACAGCCAGTTATAAACCATAGAAAGCTTTAGGGTATGTTCACACGCGTTTAGCAGCACGCATTTTTGCGCACCATGAATGCCATGCTTTGAAATTACAGGCTTGAAAGTCCGTAATTACAAAGCGTAAACGCCATGTAATGTATTGAGGCTGATTTCTGCCTTGTGTACATTTGTATTTTGCAGTGAGTAATCATAAGTGACGTCACTTTTTCTGGACGTACAAAACGCAAAAAAATGATCGTAAAATCACTGTTGTGTGAATGATGATGTTGATTTTACTTGTACTTTCTTTTTACCATATTTGCAGGGTGCATTTTGCCGCAATTACGTTCCGAAATAAGCTTTGCAAATACGCCGTGTGAACATATCCTTAGTGGAAAACCTGTTTGTCAGACTGCAACCTTTTCAGACTCACAAGTGAATATATACATACACACACACACTCAGTTCGCAAGCACATCACCTTTCGTTGGCAGTGGCAGACAAAATAGCGCAGCAAGTTGCGCTATTTTTTTCCATCTAAACAATGGATACCACGATGGAATCCCAAATGGACCTATTGTAGAGGCATTCAAGCGCTGAAGGCGTCCATTGTGAAATGGGTCATTTTGTGACCGGTTTCACCTCGAATGGAACCTCCAATGCAGATGTTAACTAAGCCTTAGGAATAAGTCGCAGTCTACAACTTACCTTTCAGGAGACTTTAAGGGTATGTTCTCACGGCGTTTTTTTGGGGCCATTTTTTAGCACGTTTTATGCACTGAAAGAATAGCCTCAAAAGCTTCAAATCTTTCTTCATTGAATACAATGCAAAATCTGCCTTGTTGTTCACATGAAGCGTATTTCACAAGCGCAATTGCAAGCCGATATTTGGATGCAATTCTGGCCGTAAAAATAAGTGACGTCAATTCTTGGGGCGTTTTTTTGCTCTACGCTTCTAATCAGGCGCTTTTTGAAGCAGAGTTTGAAGTAGATTTTGAAGTGTAAATTTACACTTCAAAAAACGACGTGTGAACAAACCCGTGGGCCGCTTGTAACTGGCCAGAGGATTTCTAGCGGCCCACAAGACTGGGCCTAAAATGGGCATTCGTTAGCAATCCGGGGTGTTCCCAGGCAGTCAGTGACCCACATCCTGCAAAAAAGTGTGGCCAAGGTTTATTTTAGCCCCCACTTTCTGACAAGTTTTGGAGATCTGCCACAGAAGTTCAGCAGGACAAGTATCAGGAGCCAGGTGACCAATGCCCCACTTATTTTGATTCCTTTCCGTAAAAGGTTATCCAAAACTTCTACACAGCTGCTGGAGGGTGAGGGTCTACAGAGTGAACATGAAGATTAAAGCAGTCCCACAGATGCTCACTTGGACTCAAGCCTGGGAAATTTGGGGGCCAGGGTAGTACTTGGAAGTCTTGGTCATGCTCTTCCAACCAATGTTGAGCATTTCTAGCTGTGTGATACATTGCATTGTTTTGCTGGAGGATCCCATCCACTCTAAGGAAGACAATCAACGTGTATGGGTGTACGTGATCTACAAGGATGGCTTCATATCCAAATCGTTTGAGAGTACCTTCCACATGGATGAATGAGCCCAGAGAATGCCACAAAAACATTCCCACCACCGGCATGTGTTCTTACAGCAATGGCAAGAGGGTATTTTTTGTTCTTTGAGGTTTTTTGCCTTACACCAAATCTCTATCCATTTAATACAGCAGAAAACAGGACTTCGAGAAGGCAAACCATTGCCAACCAACGGAGGTCCAGTTCCGATATAGCTGTGAAAATTGAAGCCTTTTTTGCTGATGCAGCAGACAATCCATTTGCTTCAGAGTCGCATACCCAATTGTTTTAGACACATGTTTGGTAGCCCCTGGTTAATTCTGGCAGTGAGCTGTTCCACTGAAGCGTGTTGGTCCACCGTTGCACACCTTTGTAGCTGATCTTCAACTTTCACATCAGTGGCATGTGGTTCTAAGATGTTTCTACAATGGGACCATGTGTCCACTTACATCACAGCAACACATAAACAGTTCACAAACTGCACAGTTCATAAATACTGCAAGCCTTGGACTGAAAGTCAATAATCATCCCTTTTTACAAAGCTGATAAATCAAACTTTTTACCCATGACTAACAAAGGATGTGTGCGCAGACAGCCTATGACACTTCTTTTATAACCCACCGAGACAGTTCACCACACGCGATTTCCTTCATGACTGAAGTGGTCATGACAATGTGACTTGACTACGTATAGCCCAGGTGTGTGTGTAGGAGTGTGTATGTATATATACCCTGTGTGCACACCTCCTTGCCCAGCCAGCACCATTACAGGGTTAAGTACTTATATTATTGTATTTGTACCCTTAGACTATGTTTACACGGGTTAAATTGGAGCGCATTTCGCCGCGTACTGCGCTCAAATACGAGCAAAACGCACCCCAGTCATTACAGTAATCCACAGTTCTCATAGAGAACTATGGATTACGCCTCCTCTCCCCGGGCGTACAATACAACGGGCGAGGAGATAAGTGACATGTCAATTACTAGCGGCGAATATGTGGCAAAAATAGTGAAGGTCTATGGGGCCAGTGGGCTGTCACACCTCCCCTCCCACTCCCCCACCCTCGCCGCGGGAGTACGCATACGCGAGCTCCCGGCGTAATTGCAGGGCGTAAGTATGCCGTGTGAACTCAGCCTTACTTATATTTATTATTGATGTGTCTGGTTTTACATTTGGTATATATATATATTTGGTATATATATTTAATGATGCACAGTTACACTATGTATTACATTTATACTGTGTTTGTTCTGGGCTAGATTGTCGTAGGTTCCTACTTGGGTGTTAATGGATTTTTTTATATTCTTTGTTATGGATTTTTTAACCATTAATAAAGTTTAAATATTTTATATTGTGTTTGGAGTCATATCGGAGTGCTTTAGTTCGGCTTAACACATTTTTCTTTAAGGTTATCAGCCCCATTTTCTGATTGGTGTATACTGTTTTAGGTCAATTAGAATTGGCTAAATTATTTATATTTGCTAAATGCCACAATAATGAGAACGAATTTAAGGCATTTTTATTACTTTCTGCAAAGCCACTTTGTAACCAGTTTGGCAGTATGCTTCAGGTCATTGTCTATTTGGAAGACCCATTTCCACCCAAGCTTTAACTTCCTGGCTGATGTCTTGAGATGTTGCTTCAGTATTGCCACAATTTTTTTTCCTCATGCTGCCATCTATTTTGTGAAGTGCACCAGTCCCTCCGGCAGCAAAACAACCCCACAACATGATGCTGCCACCCCCCGTGTTTCACAATTGGAATGGTGTTCTTACGCTTCCAAGCTTTTCCATTTTTCCCCCCAAACGTAACGATGGTCATTATGACCAAAGAGTTCAATTTTAGTTTCGTCAGACTACGGGACATGTCTCCGAAAATGTAGGTCTTCGTTCCTTTTGTGCATTTTCAAACATTAATCTGGCTTTTATATGTTTCTTTTGGAGTAATGACTTCTTCCTGGCAGAGTGACTTTTCAGCCCATGTTGATGCAGTACTCGTTTCACTGTGGATAATGACACAATCTAACCAGCGTCCGCCAGCATCTTCACAAGGTCTTTTGTTTTTGTTCTTGGGTTGATATGCACATGTCGGACCAAAGCACGTTCATCTCTGAGACACAGAATCCATCCCCCTTCCTGAGCGGTATGATGGCTGGACATTCCTATCTTGTTTGTACTTGCGTATAATTGTTTGTACAGATGAATGAGGCACCTTCAGGTATCTGGAAATTGCACTCCAGGATTAAGCAGACTTGTTTAAGTCCACAATTCACTTCCTGATATCTTCGCTGATTTCTTTAGACTTCTGGTGTGAATTAAATTATATCCACAAGTGTGTCTCTAACACAGATTTAACCCTATATATCACAGAGCTCAGCTTCTCTGCTCTATTATATAACCCTAGATATCACAGAGCTCAGCTTCTCTCCCTTTATCACATCCTGCTTTCAGATAAAGTAACATAAACCATCTGATTGGTTACATTTAAATGCCAGGACTCCAGGTTCCCATGACATCATTGGCCTGAGAATTACACCATCTTTGCTGATGCCATCTCTTCCACAGGTAAATGATATACACGCACCCAACTGGTCACATAATGTAGAGAAAACACACAGACACACTGATTCATTAAGATCAGGCCACCTCTTTCCGCTGCTCTATGTCCCAGTTTTGAGGTTTATTTGCCCATTGTAGGTGTTTTTCACAGAGGACAGGGGTTAACGTGTGCCTTTTGATTGATCTGCCGGTAAGCACCCTCCTCTTTCTTTTATAGAGAGCATAAAAGGGGTTTTGCCAAGAAGTGAGTTTCTTACCTCTTATCTGCTCAGGAGGAGGAAAGGGGGGGGGGCGAGGAAGCAGGGAGCGTCTGCAATGTTCACTCAAATAATTACATTACAACCAGTGGATTCTCTATACAGCAGACAGCCTCATACATTGCACTTTTCTCCCCAGTCCCTCCAAAGCTGTTCATGTCATCAGATAAGAAGTACAAACACGCAAGCGCAGCCAGATCAGCTCCTGTCAGTGTCCTGGTTGTGCCTAATGTAAACGGTCAGGAAACTAAGGGGGACTGAGCAATGCTGTAGCTCTCACAGGCTCCCCTTTTTTTAAATGACATATATTTAGAAAACTGATTAAATGCCCATTTTGGAGAATCCTACGTCAACATTACATTGTGGCAAAACCCCTTTAACTCTTTCGCCACTTTGTACAACAGTAACTTTTGAGGGATTTAATCATATAACCTAGCTTTCTCTCCCCATGTGAATCAATGACCCTAATCGTTTTAATAGTTGCCCATCCTTGGCAAGTACTAACCACTGCATACTGGGAATACCCCACATGACCTGCAATTTTGGAGATGCTCTGATCCAGCTGTCTGGCTTTGACAATGGACAAATTGTGATGGCTAAACTCTTAAGCTTGTCCATATTTTCCTGCTCCGAAAACATCAAGAACGGACAGTTCACTTGCTGCCTAGAATAACTCATAGAATAGCTTTTGCCATTCCATTAACATAAGTCAATGTTATTCACTTCGCCTGGTTTTAATGTTATGGCTGCTCGGTGTATGCTTGCCTATATACTGCACTGCCAACCTACAGTTTTGCTGATGTGTTTTCTGATGGTCTGCATTACCACACACTTGGCTCCAAATCATGTAATGTGAAGGAAGAAGCATCCCCCTCCTCCTGAGAACACAAAGCAGGCCACAGAGGAAGTTGTATGCTCTGATTACTATCAAGGTACAAACAAATCCCATCACATACTGACAGATTAGCCTTAAAACAGGAGGCCCCAATAGTAGAGAAGTGATAAGACTCCTTGTACATACAAGATTACTGTCAGAGTGAGGAATCGCAGCTCATCAGCAGTGCCAACTGAGAAGAGGACAACCTCAACTACAGGTCAACCAAGCTCATGTCAGAACATCTGCCTTTTCTCAAGTGTTCAGCAGAAAATCTTATCTGGAAAGTCATGGACAACAAGCCTTCTTGTAGAACTCTATTCTCTACTGCACAACACATAAGAGGGGATTAGAAGTACGCAAAAGGGAAGCAAGGTGTTGTGTCCTGTAGTATGGTTGAAGTGGTTTTGCCACAAAGTAAAATTGATGCGGGAAGCTTGCAAATTAAATAATAAACATTTTCACCTTTCATCATTATTAAAAATTCTCTACCATTTTGGTTTTAGTTGCTCCCTTAGTGATCTACAGTGTACAGCTCCTCTCCAGGGGATACGACCAGTGATAGAGCTCCTCAGTCCTGGCCGCACATGCTCAGACATCACCTCTCCTCTCAGGCAGCTACTGTCAGTCTCTTCCCTGCTTAGTAATCACACACTGTCACTGCTGGGCAAGTGCTGTCATTCTACTCCTGTCCTCCTTAGTAATTAGTTAAACAGTGTAAGTAAGGGGGGCGAAAAACCCTCAATCAGGGGTGTGCATTGAGACATTCACATTTGGTCCCTACACTGATTTGAACCTAGGACCCTAGGTTGACTAGATTGACTATGGGAAAGGTATGGAGAGGTCAACCCTGCTGGGTCACATGATATGCAGTTAAAAAACAAATAAAAAGATCATCCATAACCCCTTCTGAGCACACTGAAAGCTGAAGCAGGACAAACCATGAATGAAATGCTTTAGTGGAAAAACCCCTTTAAAGGTATATTCGCAATCTGCATTCAAATCACTTTTTTTGCTTTGATTACCCAGAAATTGCAGCATAATGCCACAATTTTGCATAAAATCAAACAATTTGTGGTAATGGTGGCAATCCACTGCAATTTCACCATGGCCTGTAAATATACTCTTTTTAGATTAATTACATTCCAGAAAACCGATTCATATTTAGCTGCACCAGCTAATTACTCAACAGGAGTGCTGCACTATGGATTCGGTTCAAGGTCAAAATAGGACCCAAATCCATGTGAAAATTGCCCCCCACCCCCAAAAAAAAAGACCCTAATCCCAAAGTAGGTTCAGGGTTAGGGTTTCATACTGGCTTTTAATGGATAATTGGCATTCTGGGACACCCCCAATCCTTCATCACTCCGGATGCGGCCTAACCTCCAGTTTGACGTCGCTTCATCATTTCAGGCGCGGTGTCACTTCTGGTTGACGTTGCCTAGAGTAACAAGGCGAAACTGACCGGATGCAACACCACATCAGAAGTGACGAGGGACCGGGAAAGGTGGGAAATGGCAAGTTAACTCTTTAAGGGATTATCTCACCACAATGATTTGCTTTTAACATGTAGAGAAAAGGTAAATGAAGACTATTGCCAAATACATTGCTTTTTTGATTTTGCTTTGTTCAATAGATAAAGAAGATTTTAGTTACTGATGGTTTACACAAGTTTCTCTAGGTTACTGTCCACCTCTCCCTGCTCATGGTGTCGTCTAATTGCTCTAAGCTGTCATCCGACCATGGCGAGTCACACCCTAGCACAGGAGCTAGTTTTCCTTAGTTAATGACAAGTTCTAACTACTAGCTTTGTGCACTACAGACTGTAAAGCTCCTGCACACTCATGTTACTGTAACAGGTATAGCAGAGTTTTATGCAAATCGCTGCTATAGACCCAACCACAGCCTAACCAGGAAGTGCGAGTCTGAAGCTGGCTGTGGCTCTTTGAAACAGCAAGATGAGACAATCGCTTTAAAAGCCATCAAAAATCCTTAAACCCAGCTTAAGGTTTAAAAAAATTTGGCTGAACCCCAGACAAAAATTTTTTTCACAAGTTCAGTTGAAACGGTTAGGAACCGAGCAGTGTCCTACTTGAGCAACACTACTCCACAGATACAAAGAACTAATAGGTTTATGCATTTCTTATCCGTTTCTACTACCTAGTGACTTTTTCTATTACCACAGAAGGATACAGAAATGCAAACTGTAGCAGTAAGGAGAAGTTTTACTACTGCATCTGATATCGACAAGATTTTTATCCATCGAAATCTAGAAAGGATACGATATGCAAGAATATAGTAACACTAACAATGTAAGGTTGGACAAAAGACACCTAGATCAATGGTAATGTGACATAAAGGAAGGCAAAAAACTCCAACAAAGCCAATTTTAAAGAACTGACCCTTTAGATCTAAAGAGATCAGTATCTCTCCAGTCACCAGAAAATTTTGTACTGCAGAGTGAATGGGTGTTGTTTCATCAAACTCTATCATGATTCACCATGACCATAGATACGGGAGGGGGGGGGCCGCCGCTTTAGAGATGATTTTAAAGGAGTTGCCACATTCATTATTTTACTTGTTTTATTAATAGACTGTTCTACACTGTTTTTATGCCACTACAACTGCTAGTTGTTCTTGATGCATAGATTATCACAGCTGATTTCGTGCTAATTCCACCCTGCCCCATTTCTTTTTCCTAGCTCTGATTGTAGAGACATTTCACAGCAAGAATCTCTTCTGTAAAATAGACCAAGGAAAGGCAAGTGAAAGGAGTGCCAGAAACAAAGCCTCGACAAGGTATGATGCGGTTTCTGGAAGAAAGTCATGTTTTTCTAATCCTGGATAATCCCTTTAAGGGTACGCTCATATAGCGTATTGCGGTGCATACCTGTGTGCGCTGCAATATGCCTGCAGCTGAAAGTATGCGCTGGCCAGTACATACTTTCAACAGTGCAAAGACAGGTCACTTCTTTTTACAGGCGCACAGAACACATCAGGGAATATGTTGGGTTATCAATAAGTGCTATGATTTTACTGTATTTGCAGGGCGTACTTTGAGAGTATTGCAGTACAATTATGCGCTGAAGTACGCCCTGCAAATATGTCGTGTGAACATACCCTAAGTTTTGTAAATCATTTTCTCACCTCATGGACATTGATTTATGGAAGAAAAAAACAAAAACAAAAAAAATCTAAGAAAATCCCAGCAAGCCCCCCAATAGTGCACGTCTAAACCAGAGTATATGAACTGGCATTAATAAATTCTGATTCACTTACATAACAGCTGACCTGCAGTGCATCATTTGATATACACAATATAGTGTACTTCCTTAACCGATCTATCACCACTTTACAGTACGTCCAGATGAGTAAAATGTACTCGTCAAATTCTACTGTTGAAAACCGCGTCGGACGAGTATTTCATGTGGTTTTAGGTTGCTTTTTTTTTTTCGCCACCAGATTTACAGCCCGAAAATGAGTTCCCTTCATCTCTATGGCGTTTTGGATACTGATCCGCATCCGAAACAACACACAAATGTTTGAGACACGTTTCACGTGAGGTTTTTAGCCATCCCCATTGACCTTAATTATACATTTTCCACGAGGGATACAACAGAATAATGAACATGGGCTACGTTTTTTTTACTCTTAAAACCAAAAATACGCGTTGTATGGACTACAAGGTGGATTTTTCTATTGAGGTCAATGGGGATGAATTACTTTCGGTTTTAAATGAGTATTTCAAATTGAAACCTACGTGGATTCCGACCAGAAATACTTGTCGTGTGGACAGAGCCTTCGATTTCTTGGGTTTCTAGCCTTATCATGTGAACCAACACCCGAGTGCCCAGAGATTCACACACTACAGGGTTCCTTAGATGATAATAGGGGATGGAGAATGAAAGGTTCACTTATTCTTCTGCACTACCACCTAGTGGTGAGTTTGTAAAGTACATTCAAAAATTACAAGCCCAAAGCTTAGTCTGCTCTTCTGTACATCTTAGACTAGTTTTCTCACCCCAATGATTAGCATTAACTATGTAAGCAAACTAAATAAAGACGATTAACAAATACATTGCTGTTCTGATTTGGTTTCCCTTCAGAGTTAGAGCAGTTCTTATCACAAGCTTCCCTAGGTTACCAACCACCTCTGTCTCCTCTCATTACTCCAGCAGCCCTAGCTGCATGGGGACCCTACTTTCTCCTTTGTTTAAATTAGCAGCACAGAAGCTTGTTTATCTATGTTAAGGACCATCTTTAGCCTTTTAAAGCTCTGTAGCCTTGCTCACTGATATTTACAAAGCTCCATCACTCAGGACCCTTTACCAGGCGAAGCTTGGAATAGCAGTGCTGATGTGCCAACCACTGTGGTAGAACCTCCCACAACGTAACCAGGAAGTGCGAGTCTGAAGCTGTGTGAAGAGCAGGCTCTGTGAAACAGCCTAATAAGAAAATCTCTTTTTTTTCTCACACCAACACTAAAAGCAAATAATTCTGAATCATGTCATCTTTTGCTCCAATCATAAAGGTAAACATTTCCATGACAAAATAACTTTCTCAAGTATGACAGCACTAGATACAACAATATGTAATATTCCCTGTATATGACATGCAAAATAACATGTGTTACCTACCACTGTTCCCAGGAGGCTGTAAAGAATCCCCAGTGATACTACACCAGCCGACAGGAAAGATGTCACGAGAGTCATATTTGCACCAGTAGTCAAATGCTCCTCTCCACCCATCGAATGTGATAAAGATTTCATCTCCTTTCACATCTCCCACAGTTGCCGGGCAGATTAAGAATGGATTCTTTTTGTCCACAGCTTCCAGTTTCATTCCAATTTTGAATAAGTTTTGAGATGACCTTTGTGGCTCCTGTTGAAATAGGAAGATAAAAAAAAGGGATAAGACACAAAAAGATAAGCATTTTCCCCAAAGCAAAAAGGACAAGATAGAAAATCCCTCTTAAAGATCTAGCTTTTAGTTTAGGAGCTGGCTGCAATTGTATGGCTCTCTCCAATTATTTCTATGGTTGTTCTGAACACAGCCAAGCACACTCACTTGGTTGTACTACAGAGACAGCCACTCACGTGCAGTCACTACTCCATTTTCTGTGGCCAGCTTATTCCCATCTTCTAACTTGTAAGCTAACCCCTTAAAGGGGTTGTCTCGCTACAAAGAATAGCTTTCAACATGTAGGGAACACTAAATGAAGACGGTTTCCAAATATATTGCTTTGTTCATCTTTTTTTTGTTAAGGAGCTACAAATGATTTTATCACCTTCTGAGGGCTTTCTAGTTTCCCAAGTAACCGCCCTGTGTACTTCTCCCCCTCCCTGCTGTTTGTTCTGATAGCAGGGAGTGATGTCATCGTCACACAGGTCGCGGCCGGCAGTGAGAGCTTGGGTGTTATCTGATCTTTCAGACAAAAGCCAGTAATTACTACTGTTTACTTTAAAGCTATGTTCACACGGCTTAACTGCGGGACGTAATTACGCCCCGCAATTACGCCGTGTGGCCGGGGGCCAGCACTTCGCCGGCCCATAGACATTCATAACCAGCGGCGTGTATACGCCGCTGGTAATTCACATGTCAATTATCTCCCCCCCTCGGCGTATTCGCCGAGCAGGGAGAGGAGACGTAATCCATAGTTCTCTATGAGAACTGTGGATTACCGTAATGAATGGGCCATTTTCAGCCCGTAATTTGCGCTCTTCGGCGCGTAATTACGGACCGAAATACGGCCCATTTTAAGCCGTGTGAACATGGCCTAACTCAAAAGCTTCCCTGGTCCAGACAGCATGAGATTTATCTAATTAGCAGAAATCTGAATACACAGAGCTCATATGCTAATTACAGACAGCTTCACCAGGAAGTGACAGAACAAAGCAGCATTATTTCATTCATGCATCCTGTGAAACTCTGATATGAGACAACCCCTTTAAGCATTAGGCTTGGAAGGGCCTTAATTACCAGCATATATTTTTAGTCATAAATTTTTTTTATTTTTTTCATTGACGCATTGTATTTTTGAGGGGCACAGTTAGAGTTTACATATAAATATTGCGGAATTAAAAAAAAAAAAGAAGTTTTTTTGCAGCGTAAACAAAGTGTTTTTCTGCATTTGTTTTTTTAAAATGATATATTTTCACACCATTCATAGTTCACACAAAAACCTGTACAATTAATCTAACAGGTTATTATAGTCATGTGGATACCTAGTATGCGTACATTTTATTTTTTTTTTGCCTTGTGTAATGTAGGCACAATTATTTTTAATTCAATAGTTTTTATTTTACTTTATTTTTTTCTACACTTTGTTTTTTACCTCATTAAGGGTTATATTGCGGGCATGTAGTGGCGCATACTGTGCGCGCCGCTATACGCCCGCAGCTTCAGAGGGACACGCTGGCCAGCTATGAATTACCGTAATGTAGGTCCATACTTCAGCCTATTGAAGCACAATTACTCGCCGAAGTACAGACTGACATTACATCATGTGAACATACCCTAAGGGATAAGTATTTTACACTTTTTTTTTTGTACTTCGTAATATATTAGCATACTCCTGTATAACACAGTACGATCTGTGTCAGTGTTACTATACAGACAGCCATTCTAGGTTCTCATGGCTGCCTGTACAGGCATTCCCCACGCTCCACTGGGTCACTAGGAGTCCCGATCACCTGACGGAGCAAGGTAATCCCGTTTGATTATGCCGCAGTCAGACTGGATAGGGCTTGGAGGCCTCCTCTACTTCTCGATGTTTACAGAGATCGTTCGAGGAATGGAACGGTTCACTACAGCTCCAGGAACTAGGAACTGCAGCAATGTCACCAAGATGATAGCCTTATAACCTTCAGTACCTGAAGTTCAGCATTATGGTGGTCTAACAAATAATCATTCATCTAACCAGTCCCTAACATTTGACATACTCGTATGTCATCGTGTCAGGGAAGGAAGATGGAGGAAGCTCAGGAGCGGAGCCTGCTTCATACACTGTGGCTGACTGTTAGTTACAGAAGACATCTGCCTTCCACATCCAGGATCGAAGTTAATGCTAGGTTATATAAACTGTATTTACTTCAAAATGGTACCTCTTAAAAAAATATATATATATATATATATATATACACGTCTATGATACAAACAATTTCTTCTGTTTTTACAATACAATGTATGGTACCAGTAAAAACACAACTCGCCTAGCAAAAAAATAAGCCCTCATTTGATTACAGAAACAGAAAATAAAAAAAGTTATAGCTCTTGAAAGGCAAGGATCAAAAAAACAAAACACCTCTTTGCCAAACATCAGTGCTTGATGAATTAGTAATGCTCTCCTATTCACAGCCCGCCCGAATAGTAGAGGCGTCATAGGCTGTAAGCCAGCATGGTACACCACACGTATCTGTATAAGTGGCATCCTTTGTACTGCCTTATCTACATACAATTGTAATACTAGCAACCACCCCCCTTATGGATAGTATTTCTGCGAGTGGATATTTACCAGTATTTTTACATTTGTGCAATCTCGCCTGTATGGTATTGTGGCTTTTCTACATACTGGTGTGAACTGGTGCTTGTCCAATGTGCAGTTTTTTACTGGGTTGTTGCCCCCCTAGTGGATGAATGTTTGAACAATTGTTCATCAGGGGACTGCACCTATTAAAGAGGTTCTCTCACTACATTGATTCATCTTACCTCAGTCCTATTTTCTTAGTTTCATTTTGAATTCAGGGGCGTGTTTACTGGCTTCTACTAGGCTGCAGTAGAAGCCAGGTCTGTAGCTATAGCAACCAGTGCTGGCAGCCAATCAGGACGGATCAAACAGGTCTGTAGCTATAGCGACCTGAGGAGCTGATGCAGCCCATACAAGAGGGAAATCTCAGCATAGGTAGGACACTGTTAATGGACATATATTGCAAAGTGACTTGTTTTTACAAGATCTTTAACATAAAAAGCAATCCTTGTAGTGAGACAACCCCTTTAAATTTCTTCCATGTAGACTTGGGCTTATATTGCCTCCTACTTGGAAAAGTTCACTTTTAGTCATTGAGCTGTAAGTATGGCCTCGTGTTTGTGTATTTAAGTAAACGTCTCATTTTTCTGTAATTTTTTTTTTTTAGATAATATTTTTCCATTTTTTCTTTGTTTGAATGTTTATTATGCTCCTTCAAGAGTGCCCTAATCTATTGCCTTTCTCCTTGTTTTATATTGTAATATACCAATGCTGTGCTTCCCCAGAAGCAACAGCAAAAGGGCGTCTAGTAATAGCTTGTATTGTTTTCATTACTAAAATAAACAGGCATGCTTCACAAAGCCGAGTGTACATGTTTATGAGGACAATGGCTCATTATGCTACTATGCTCAGCTATTTATTCCAATTCATTGATGCCTTTATTGCAGTTACATACTAGTGCATCTCAAAAAATTAAAGGGGTTCTCCAGGACAATCTTTTTATTTGTTATAGGGCTCACAAATGTATTATATTAAACCTTGTAATTCATACTGTAATGAGTCTACAAAATATATGGGCTTCTCTATTTGACTTAAATTATTCATACCAATTATATTCTAATTTTTAAGATGCACTAGTATTTCTTACTTTTAATATTTGCTGTTTGGCAAACATTGTATTGCATTTTGAGTTTGCTGGTGTACACACACACACACTTACTTCACGGCAAGTTGCCACCTTTTTTAAATTAATGGTTAGTGGCTGCATGGTTACAACCACTCAATACCTGAAAAAACGTTTGTCCATTAAAGGGGTTGTCCAATTCCTTTAAAAATAAAATATTAAGCTGCAGTTAGTTTTTTTTAAAGAAATCTATACTTGCCTTTGGCCGGTCCATGGTTCCAGTACTAGGTCACTCAGGTCTTCTACTTCCATGGAAACGTCGCCACTGCAGCCGCCAGCTGACTGCAGTGGTTATGTGCCACTCCATAACATCACAGTTCAGAAGTGAACCGCTCCAAATGGTGATGTAACTGTGGCACAAAACCACAGCAGTCAATAAGCAGCTGCAGCCGTGACGTTCCCGTTTGGAAGCAGAAGACGGTTCTAGCGCTGGGTCTCTGGGTCTTCTGTTTACAGATGGCCAGAAGAAGACGAGTATAGTTTTTTTTGTTTTTCATTTGGCCACCGGCAGCATTTAAAGGGAACCTGTCACATAGGTTATGCCCCCCTTGCTGAGGACAGCACAAGCTAGTGTCAGACCTGCTGTTTCCAGCGCTGTGTCCCTTATTCTGTACGATGCTGCAGTTTTAGAGCATTTACCCCTCAAATCTTATTCATGAGCAGGTGTTAGCCCCGCCCACCAAAGACTAGCCCCGCCCACTGACAGCTATTCACATGTTTCTACCTATTCAAAGTAATATATTTATTAGTTGAGTTGGGCGGGGCTAGCCTCAGGTGGGCGGAGTATGAAAAAACTGACTTTTCTGGCTGAACACTGCAGATTTGAGCATTAAATGCTCTAAAACTGCTGCATCTTACAGAATAAGGGACACAGCGCTGGAAACAGCAGGTCTGACACTGGATTGTCCTGCCCTCAGCAAGGGGGGCATAATCTATGTGACAGGTTCTACCAAACAACTCCTGTAACAGTCAATGTGAAATAGGAGCCAGGTGATTTGTGGTAAACCACATGTTGGTGCAGTTTTTCACCCACTATCTGTGACCGTTTCCTAAATGTAAACAGCGGAGGAATATCTCAATGCCAATGATACAAAAGATAGAAAAAGAACAGGACCTTGTATTTCCTACCTTTTTGAAGTATGAAGCTGGTGCCATTTCTGCTCCATTTAGTGTTCTTAACAGGAACATTGGCCAGGAAGAGGCATTCATCCGGAATCCTTTGCAAGACAAAGAAAAAGATCATTGCAATAATAACTGCTAAACAGATTGTTTTTTATTCAGATTCGGTTATACATTACAATATATACCAAAATAAATTAGGTGGTGTTAAGTGTTGGAGCAGTGTTTTGTACTAAACGTCACCTGATTTATTGGGGAATGTTATAAAGAGGGGATTGGGACCCCCAATGCTGTCTTGCACTATAACCTGATAAGTGAAAAGGTGCACTGTTATTGTGATTGTACAATATTACTACTCTTCTCTATCTACACCCTTGGCCTCGGTCAGCTCATAGCCTCACATGGCTTTCATTACCACCTGTATGCTGATGATACCCAACTCCATCTCTGGCCCAGATGTCACTTCTCTACTCTCCCGGATCCCTGACTGTCTGTCCTCCATTTCCCCCCTTCTCTCATCACGTCTTCTAAAACTAAATGTGGAGAAAACAGAACTCATCATCTTTCCACCATCCAACTCTACCCCTGCCCCTGATCTCTCTATTACAGTCAACGGCTCTACACTTTCACCGGTCCCACAAGTCCGCTGTCTTGGGGTAATCCTAGACTCTGCTTTATCTTTCAAACCACGCATCCAAACCCTCACCTCTGCCTGCCGCCTCCACCTGAAAAACATCTCTCGCATCCGCTCATTCCTCGGCTATGACACTACAAAAATGCTGGTCCATGCCCTTGTCATCTCCCGCCTAGACTACTGCAACATCCTTCTCTGTGGCCTCCCAGCTAGCACCCTCGCTCCCTCCAATCCATCCTTAACTCTGCTGCCCGTCTTATCCACCCTCTCCTCGCTACTCCTCTGCCTCTCCCCTCTGCCAATCCCTTCACTGGCTTCCCATTGCCCAGCGAATTCATTTCAAGTTAGTAACCATGACCTACAAGGCTCTCCATGACCTCTCCCCTCCATACATCTCTGCCCTAATTTCAAATATCTCCCCCCACGCACTCTCCGCTCCTCACAGGACCTTCTCCTCTGCTCTCCCTTATCAGCTCCTCACATAACCGTCTCCAACACTTCACACGAGCTTCACCCACACTCTGGAACTCACTGCCCCAACACATCAGACTCTCCTCCACTTTCACCAGCTTCAAAAGCAACTGAAAACCCATTTCTTCAGGCTTGCCTATAACCTTCACTAAACTTGTCACTACTTCCTCCACAGACATGTCTGCCCCTCACCTCCTGTCTCTTTCCTCCTCCTTGTAGATTGTAAGCCCTCGCGGTAGGTCCTCTCTCCCCCTGTCGTGCCAATTGTCATTATCCCTTATCACTGTACTACTCGTTTGACTTATGTAATGTATGTAACCCCCTCGAATGTACAGCGCCCTGGAATCAATGGCACTTTAAAATAAATAATAATAATAATAATAATATAACATTCTACATAAAAAAATTAACTAGTGATAGAACCAATTTACAAAAAGTGCTGATCTGCTCTATTGCTTTTACACCATTTTGTAATGCTTAGTTATGGAGTCTGATTATCATTATTAATCCCTTCATGCATTCAGACATTCCTGTACACTCACATGGTGTTAAGGGTATATGGAGTGGGCTCCATGCGCAGCAGGCGGCGGCTGTTCATTGTAGGCGCCGCTCACAGCAGGGAATGGAGCTGGCTCCGATTCCCTGCTGTTAAGGGCTCATTCACACTGCGTTTTTGATGCTTATTTTGGGTCATATTGAGCGCCCAGTACGCTGATAAAACAAGCATCAAAAAGCTTTCAGAGTACGCAGATTTTACTCGAGTATTTTTCAACGCATACTGTCCACACCTGCATGTCAATTATTTGAGGTATTTAAAATAATAAAATACAGGAGGCAAAAATCCTCCTTGGCCAGTCTGCCTCGCGTTGGAATTTTCGACATTCATTTAGACCAGTGTTTCTCAACTCCAGTCCTCAAGACCTTGGACCAACAGGTCATGTTTTCAGTATCTCCCACAGAATGCACTGACAATAAGGGGCCGTTCACATGGCTTATTTCACCGCGGATTGGCGCCGTACTGCGCGCTGGATTTGCTCTTCAGTACGGCTCCAATCCGTCCCAGTCATTACGGTAATCCACAGTTCTCATAGAGAACAGTGGATTCCGTCGCTCCTCCCCGCTCGGCGAATCCGCCGGGCGGGGAGAAAGTGACATGCACATTATCCAGGCGCAATACGCGCCGTGGATAATGCAAGTCTATGGGGCCGGCGGGCAGCGCCCCCGCCCCTTATTCAAGCCGGAATCGCGAGCGCAATCTGGCTCGCAATTACGGCTTGAATAAGCCGTGTGAACACGGCCTAATGATATCACCTGTGCAGAATGCACTGACAATAATGAGATCACCTGTGCAGAATGCTCTGACAATAATGATATCACCTGTGCAGAATGCACTGACAATAATGATATCACCTGTGTCAGGATCTCCCAAAGAATTCACTGACAATAATGATATCACCTGTGCAGAATGCACTGACAATAATGATATCACCTGTGCAGAATGCACTGACAATAATGATATCACCTGTACAGAATGCACTGACAATAATGATATCACCTGTGCAGAATGCACTGACCATAATGATATCACCTGTGCAGAATGCACTGACCATAATGATATCACCTGTGCAGAATGCACTGACAATAATGATATCACCTGTACAGAATGCACTGACAATAATGATATCACCTGTGCAGAATGCACTGACAATTATGATATCATCTGTGCAACATTGAGGAAAGCCTGAAAACTTGACCTGGGTCCTGAGGACTGGAGTTGAGAAACACTGATTTAGATGCTGCAGCGTCTAGATCACGGGTGTCAAACTGCGGCCCTCCAGCTGTTGGGAAACTACAGCTCCCATCATGTCCACTGTTATAGATTATATAAATGCATGATGGGAGTTGTAGTTTCCCCAACAACTGCAGGGCCGCCGTTTGACACCCCGACTCTAGATGGTTAAACAGCAGGGATCAAAGATGGCTCTGAACACTGCTGTAAGCGACAGGTGTCGGCTATAATGATCAGCCAGCACCTGCGGCTCACTAGCCGAGACCACTCTATACTCCCTTAGGCTAGGTTCACACGGCTTATTTGCAGGGCGTAATTACGGTGTGTGGACGGGGGCGGGAGCGGGGATCCGGCACCTCGCCGGCCCATAGACTTGCATTACAAGAGGCGCGTATACGCCGCTAGTAATTCACATGTCAATTATCTCCCCGCCCGGCGGATTCGCTGAGCGGGGAGAGGAGACGTAATCCATAGTTCTCTATGAGAACTGTGGATTACCGTAATTTGCGCACTCCGCAGCGTAATAAGAGACTGAAATACGGCCCATTTTAAGCCGTGTGAACATAGCCTTACTGGCATGATACCTTCAGTTTACATCACATGTTGGTAAGTGGTATTCCCATTTCATGGATTATCTTTAAACATGAAGGCAAAGGAATATAAAGACTCTTAGGCCGTGTTCACACGGCCTATTCCCGACGGATTTGTGAGCGCAATCCGGCTCACAAATCCGCCGTAAGGGCCGGGACGTGGGCGGGGCCGGAGCGAGGCAGGGGCCCCATAGACTTGCATTATCCACAGCGCGTATTGTGCCTGGATAATGTGCATGTTACTTTCTCCCCGAGCGACGTAATCCACTGTTCTCTTTGAGAGCTGTGGATTACCGTAATAACTCCGACGTATTGGCGCCGTACTGCAGCGCAAATCCGGCGCGCTGTACGGCGCCAATCCGCGCCGAAATAAGCCGTGTGAACGAGGCCTTACCAGATACAAGGCTTTTCTGATATTGCTTCTCTTCAGATTTGGGGGTAGATCTTCTCTCCCATTTTTGTTCGCTAGTTACCAGCCACCTCTATCTACTCTTACAGGCTACAGCAGTGGTCAGGATGGTGATGTCACTCCCTGCTCTATTTCTGATCTTAACCCTTTAAGCCCATGACCAGCACATTTTTTTTTAGTTTTTGCCTTCTTGCGTTTCAACAGGCATTTTGATTTTTTCAATGATGCATTTGTAGGCGGCCTTGTTTTATGCGGGAGTAGTTGTACTTTTTGGGGGCATAGTTTTGAGCTCACATAGAAAATTTTTGCAGAATTTTATTTATTTTTGCTTTTTTAAACCATTCACACTAAGTAACTTGTTAGATTAATTCTACAAGTTATTACGGTCGAGTAGATACCTAATGTGTAGGTTTTTTGTGTAATGTAGGCACAATCATTTTCATCAAATATTTCATTTAAATTTTATCAAATTTTTTCTACACTTTATTTTTTACTTTTTTTTTATAATCCAATGAAGGGATAACTTATTTTTTTTTGCACTTAGTAATGTATTAGCATATTTATATATGCTAATACATAAGACTCTGACTGACTGACTCCAGACATCGTTGCAGATTAACGACCTGCAACAGTTAAGGGCTTAAAGAGAGGAGCTTGTTTATATTACTTACTGACAAGCTTAAACCCGTTAAATCTCTGTAATCTTGTGTACTACAGTTTACAAACCTCCTGCACTCTCATCACAAACAGCATCAGCTAGGAACAAAAGAGCAGATATGCTAATCACTTCTGTAGACTCGACCACAGACTAACCAAAAATTGGGAGTCTGAAGCTGCATGCGGCTCTGTAAGGGTATGTTCACACGACGTAATTTTGAGCTTCAAAATATGCCTGATTAGAGGCGTATTTTGAAGTGTATTTTTTGCAAAGTGCGGAGAGTATTTAGTGGCATTTACGTGCTGAAAACATGCGCCACCATTATTTCTATGGGGATTTCACTTGTATAAACGCCTCAAGAATTGACAGCTTTGTTTGAGGTGTATTTAGAGATTTATTTCAGTGCAAAATACAAAATTAGTGTAAAATTACATTGTGTGAACATACCCTAAAACCGCATGGTGAAACAACTGATGGCTGTTTCAACTGTCTGGTATAACTTTACACTAAGGCTATGTGCACACGGCTTATTTTTGGACGGATTTCAGTCTGTATTTCGTGCCGTACTGCGCTCAATACGGCTGAAATCCATCCCAGACATTACGGTAATCCTCAGTTCTCATAGAGAACTATGGATTACGGCTCCTCTCCCTGCTCCCACAATACGCCGAGCGGGGCGAGACGTGACGTGCCAATTATTCACGGCGTATCCGCACCGTGGATAATGAATGTCTATGGGGCCGGCGGGCACCCCCCCCCCCTCCCCCCCCCGCCTTCCTACCCCCTGGCCACCCGGCGTAATTGAGGGGCGAAATACGTCCCGCAGTTAAGCTGTGTGAACATAGCCTAAGTGTGAGACAGTAACGAACTCTGCCCCATTATACCAGTTTGCTTTTGCATATCAGCTTGTACTACAATTATCACCTCAGCTGGTGTCGTTCATCTCCCTCGCCCCTCCCCCCCCCTTTCCCCTCACCACCCATAAGCACAGACACTTACTGTCACGGACATCAATCAGTGGGAACTTATCAAAAAAGGGTAGCACTGATCAAGTCCAGCTACACTAGCCATATAGCCCACTGCCATGTAGCTCTCTTCCTCCCTGCTAGCACTTTTTAATGGTAAGAAATCATTCTTTATTTACTACAATCACAGTGAGATTCCCTTTTTGTAAATCTTCCCCGACACATTGTAAAGACCAAACCTCGGCCTCTTACCCAAGGGTGGCTGCAGCATATCTCCCGCTTTCTCACAAGTACCAACTTGCTGGATGTCAGAGGAGTCCACCAGCCTCCAGAAGTCATTTTTATCATCGCTGACATCCAGTCTTAAGCGCAAGCGAGCTCCAGAGATTCCGACGACAGTGGCTATACAAACGGAGGTAACATTTCGAGGGTCATGAGCTTCCACTTTCATGCCAATTTTAAATTCATTACTGGGTGGGCTACTAGACTACAAAGAACATAATATAAAATCCTGGTTTTAACTGCAACAAATTAAAAACAGCACAAAAAAACAGCATTCCATTGACTGCCCAAAAGTGCTTATATGGGGGCTAATTCTGGATGATCATTCAGTTTCTTCATGTGCCGCCATATCTTCAATTTCGTAGGGCAACCTATATGGTGACAGATGCTCTGTAATGCTGATATTAGGAGCCTGAAATATATTGTATCCGCATAAGTTACACGTATATGTTTTAGTTGCCAGACACAAAAGTGCAGTAGACCATACTTTAGTGTCTGCTTTATTTTTTCATGATATACACTGTATGTGCTAAACATAGTCCAAAAGACACTATATTTGCCCTACAGTCTCCTACAACTCTGCTACAATATGCGCCGGAATACCTTTTCCAAAGTATCAGGTCAGACGCAGGCGACATAGCCTTAAAATGTAATGTAAACAGGGGCCTTGGTTAGAGCAGCGGTTCTCAACCTGTGGTCGAACGACCAAAACACAGGGGTCGCCCAAAGCCAGGGCCCTTTCCTAAGCCCGGGCAGGGGGGGCCGGGCCGGAGAGCTGAGAGGGGGGGACGCAAGGGGTTAATAGTGCAGGGAGGAGCGCTGTGGCCGCCGCTGCGCCCCTCCCTGCAGCTGTTGCATAGTGCGGCGCCCCCAGCGTTTGAATTTCCGAGGGGGGGGGGAGCAGTGGGCGCCGTTACTTTCATCATTGGTGGCTCAGTGAGCCGTTCCTTTTGAGCGGCGCTGCGGTGAGGACGGGGCTTTCGTCCCGCCGGTTCTTGTGGGGCGGTGCGTGCAGGACGCTGAAAAATGCGCTGCATCACGCGCCCACACTACGTACCAAACATCAGGAAACAGCCCTGCCGTACTCAGTGCAGAGAGAACGCTGCCCCTGTACGGCAGGGCTGTTCTGACTGCATGGTAATTTAGTGTTAAAACACACACACTGCATCAGTAATGTCTGTATGTGGTTCAAGTAATATGTTATTAACCTGTTACTTGTACCACAACAGCCATTACATGTTATGCATATTACATTTACCCCCCCCCCCCCCCCCCATTATGTAACCCTCATGTGCCAATCACAGCCTCCCCCCTCACGCCCTAACCCACGGACAAGGTTACATCTATGAAACGGCTCTGAGTGTTATCTTTTATGTATGTGACATGTTGAGGTACCGCTCAGAGGGTGTCGCATATATGTAACCCCCATGTACCATACAGCCCCCCTGTATAAGGTTACATCTATGTAACGGCTCTGAGTGGTACCTTTATATGTATGTGACATGTAGAGGTACCGCTCAGAGGCGTCACATATATGTAACCCCATGTACCACTCACGGCCCCCTGTATAAGGTTACATCTATGTAACGGCTTTTGAGTGGTACCTTTATATGTATGTGACAATGTAGAGGTACCGCTCAGAGGCGTACACATATGTTACCCCCCTTGTACCACTCACAGCCCCCCCATGTCTAAGGTTACATCTATGTAAAGGCTCTGAGTGGTACCTTTATTATGTATGTGACATGTTGAGGTACCGCTCAGAGGCGTCACATTTATGTTACCCCCCATGTACCACTCACAGTCCCCTGTATAAGGTTACATCTATGTAACGGTTCTGAGCGATACCTTTATATGTATGTGATATGTAAAGGTACCGCTTCAGAGGCATCACACATATGTATCCCCTCATGTAGCAAAATTACAGTTTTGAAGTAGCCATCAAAATTATTTTTTGGTTTGGGGTCACCGCAACATGAGGAACTGTATTGCGGGGTCACGGCATTAGAAAGGTTGAGAACCACTGGCTTAGAGGGTTCTACTCAGGGGGGAAAAAAAAAAGTCCATGGTTAGTGGCAAAATGGGTTTCCACATGTTTTTTTTGCGGGGATGAGTTATATTTTTAACTTACCATATCATATACTAGGAAACCCTGCCTAAAAGAATATTTGTGGGTAGAATGGCAGAAAGTATGGATTTCACTGTGTAGTATAAATTAAGTTACCTTGATTTTGAAGGTCAGAATGACTGCGACTTTATATAGTTTTTGTTATGTTTTACTACTGAGGGTAGTTTTTCTCTTATCTTTTTGGGCCACATATGGCTTGAATACTTTATATTTAAATTTTTGGGGAGACAACAGAATAAAATGCAATTTTATTTTATGGCTTTTCTTTTTTTTTTACTATAAAACATAAAGGGTGGATTTTGTACTTTATGGTAAATATGTATACAGGATGTCCCACTCGCTTTGGTACCCAAAAGAGTGTTGACATTTTGAAACGCTTAGAGCAAAATTTGAACAGTACATGCCTTACTCTTTGGCAATCAAACTGATGTCAAAACATATGTTGGAAATGTCCGCCATTTTGAATCCAAGCAAGCGTGAACATGACGCTCAGTGTTAAGGTACAAAATGCAGGGCTTTGACGACAGCTGTTGTCTTCCAAACTTAGGGGGACATGTCTGAAAACTGTCTTGGTCTAAGACTTTCTTGTTGCCCATAGCAACCAATCAGAGCGCCCCTTTCATTTTCTCAGAGCACTACATGAATTAAAAGGGGAACTCTGATTGGTTACTATGGGCAACAAGAAAAGTCTTAGACCAAGACAGTTTTCAGACATGTCCCCCTTAATTTTTTTATTATCTCTGTCGTTTCATTACAAATAGTAGATAAAGTGAGCTTAGCGAGTCTTGCCATTCAGGAGTTTTATCTCTCCAGAATCACAGCTAGAAAAGGACAAGATTTTAGAAGCCTTTTTTTTTTTTGCATGGAACTGTCAAAAAAAAACCCCATATTCTTGCAGGATGAGTTGTATTTTTATGGCACCACTAAAATATATGGTACATATAATCTATTGAAAAGCTTTAATCGCTGTATATCTTTTTTTGAGGTAGAGGAACAAAAAAAAAAAAAAAAAACACAGGAATTCTACAAATTTGTAGGTATTATTTTTACGCAGTTTATCATGTGATACAAACAATGTTAATTTAATTCTGTTGATCAACTTATTTATGGTAATGCCATGATCAAACACTCTTTAACCAGTCAGATTTGTGTGTTGCCACACAGGGAACTACATTTTTATTTTCTTTTAACAGAACGGTGTGAGAATTTCTTTTGCAGGAAATGCTGTAGTTTGCTTTAGTACCATTTTGGTGTTCATGTGACATTTTGATCACATTTTATTTCCTTGAGGAGGCAAAGAGCAAAAAAAAATCCTCAACACCAAATGTATAAGTAAATGATAATATTCTGTCTGCAGCTACCAATATTAGGTCAAGTGGAGACATTTATTTGAATATATTGGTAAAGGTGTAATGAAGATTTTGGATATTATAAGAAGTGATTTATCATTAGTATTATGTACTAGGGTTAAGTACATATTTTTATAAAATGTCCTTCTCTATAGAGCCCCCCCAAGTCCCCAAATTTTTTTCCCCTTAAAAATTTTTAAAACAATTTTTTTTCAATAACCAAAGGGTATTTTCCCCATTTGGGGGGGACAAGTGTTTGCCCAAAAAAACCCGAGGTAACCTTTTCCGTTTAAAATGAAGTTTGCAAACCGAATGCCTACATTCCAAAATCAAAAGAGACCCGGAAAAGACAACTAAGTAGAGTTTTGGGTAATTTCCCGCAACCCCCGCAGATTTTGGAAAAAAAAGTGAGCAACTAAACCACTGCTTTTAGTCACCCAGGGAACACCCTGTCCCCTTGAATGGGGAGAGGGCCCCTGATTTAGCGCCCTTTTTACAAAACCTGTAGGAAAAATGACATGCTAAAACGTTAAGGCAAAGGGGAAAAAACCCAAAAAAAAGGGATGATTAAACCCCTTCCCAACACAGAGGTCTTTTGTTTTTCAAGATATTAATTTTAAAAGGGTGTGGGAAAAATGTTTGGGGGCTATATAAATAAAGATTAATTTTTATATTAAAAATTAAGGGGCTGGGGGAAAAGCGACCCGGGGTGAAGTAAATGAGAAGGAAGGGGCCCAAAAATCCAGTTTCTTTTTAAATTAAACATCCCCCCAAAAATGCCTCGGGAAAAAAAAAATGAGAGTTTACTAGATATAACCATAAAAACCCTGCAAGAAAGACATTGTGTCAAAAAGCACCCAAAACCCAGTCCTAATTGGTGAAATATTTTCTTCAGCTGTCAGAGCAGTTCCAAAGTTTGTTTTGGTGCGTTCACACAGCGCAATTTTTGGGGGAGTTTTTTTTCGCGCTCCCGATTAAACTGCTTTTTTACCAACAAGCATCCCCTTTACTTTTCAAACTTTTTGGAAAGTTAGTAATCCCAAATTTGTGTGTGGGTAATCCCCAAAAAATCAAACACAGTAATTTTGGGGGTTTCTTTCTTGAAACACCTTTCTAAAAAATTTGACAAAAAAGTAAATAAAAAATCCATTCAAGGTTCATAAAATTTTAATTGTGAGCTCAAAAACAAAAATAAAAAAAAGGGCCCAGGGGAACCTACTTAAAAGGGGTTTCTGCTACAAAAGATTTGGGTTTTAAAAAATTTAAAAAAACTTAAAAAAACAAGCAAGGGTTTGGGAATATATGTTTCCCTTACCCCAAAAGTCCCACATTTTTACTTACCCTTAGTAGGAGTGGGATCACTTTCCCCAAAACACTATACAAGCCGACCGTTTATCTTTAAATTTACTGGCTGGCAGGGGAGAAATTTATTTGGGTTTTTTGAAACAGGTTCAGAGCAAAAAAGCCCCCTCCCCCACGTATGCTTCTTTTAAATGGGAAAGGGAGGGGGGGGGGCTCTGGCTTCCTGTGTGGATTAAACCCCCGTGGGGTGGCCTCTCCCTCCTTCCCTACAACAGTAAATTTAGGAGGCCCAAGGGGAGGCTGATCCGTGGTTTAGTAGATGGAAAAGCAGGAATTTTGTTACTATAATCCGAAGTGTCCCGTGGAACTTTGACTATACTTTAAAAAACCCGATCAGGGGGGCATTGAAAAGGTTTTAAAATCTCCCCTGCTCTCTGTATTAGTGACACATCCCTGATTTTAAGGAAAAGCACTTCCCAACGCCCCTTTTCTGTTTTTACAGGGTTTGTTTTTTGTTGCCCTTTAATCTTTCCCTGGGGTTTAAGCTTTTGCATGGGGGGAAAGGAACCTTCATCCCCCCTGTCTGCAAATTAAACATACCCCCGCCCTTTACAGACCTCCCCACACCATAATTTCCCCCCCTCCCTGCGTCCCCCTGACTTGTGCACTGAATTTAGCCCTTTTAGCACAACCCAAAGGGAGGCACACACAGGGTTTTAAAACCCCGGCACAAACCCCCTCCCCCTCCCCCCGGGGAAGAAAGAACTGCCCCGTTAAAAAATTCCCCATGTGCGAAATTTGGGGGTGAAAGGAGGAGACAAAACCCCTTCCCCCTTTAAAAATTTTTTACCCCCAACACCTTTTTTGAAATTTGGGTAAAAATTTAGGGGAGAAAACTTTTTGGCACCCTTTTTTTCAATTTTTTGAAATTTTTTTTCCCCCGGAACTTGGGTTTTTAAAATAAAAATTTTTTTATAAAATTTTTTTTTGGTTTTTAAAAAAATTTTTCATAAAAAAGGAAAAAATTTTGCTTTTTTTAAAAGAAAAAATTTTTTTGGGAAAACCCAATAATTTTCCCCCAATTATTTTCCATTAAACCCTCCAACCCAATTCCTATTTTTAAATTTCCTGTATTTTTTCTTTTTGCTTAGGGGCTTAGTTTTGGAACCCTTTTGAAATTTTGAAAATCCCTTTTTTTTTGCAACCCCTTTCTACTGGGATTTTGGGGGCCGAAAAAGAACCCCCCAAATTCCCCCGGAAATAACCCCAAGAAAACATATTAAGGGTTTGATAAATTCCCAAAAATTTAAAAAATTTTAAAAAAAGGGTTTTAAAACCCAAAATTCCCCTTTTTTTCAATTTTTAAAATTCCTTTTTAAAATATTTTAAGGCTAGGAAAAACCCCTTTAAAATAAAATTCCCCCGGTTTCCCTTTTTTGGTTCCCCAATTAAGGGGTTTGGCCCAAAGGGGAAGGGGTCACCCATTGGCCCCTGGGGGCAACCCCTTCCCGGTCCTTTTATAGGGCAATATTTCAAAGCGTTTTTTTGGGGAAAAGGGGCTAAAAACTTTAAAAAAACCCCCAATACCTATGAGAATTGGAAACAAAAATGGGGGTTTTCCCCCCCGGGGCCCGTTATTGGCCCCACAATTGGCACTTTGGGCCGACGCTGGGATGGCAGCAAAATAACTACACCCCCCCCCCCCCTCTCTTTAAGTTCCGCGATCCTAAAGGAGTAAACGCCAGGGTGCGGAACCCCCAAAACCCCTGAGTAGGATACCCCCAAGGTGTGGGGGTTTTAAGGGCGACCTTGTTGTCACATTTTTTTTGGATTTGGTTGGTACTGGGGAATGCAAACTCCCAAAGAAGTTCATATTTTTTTTTAGGCCTTTTTTAAATGTTTTTCTCACTAAAGGATTGCTGCTTTATGTTAAAAGACTTGCAAAAACAAGTATTTTGCAATATGTGCCCCATTAACAATACCAACCTATTCCATATTCCCTCTTGTATGGCGCTCAGCTCCTCAGGTGCTATAGCTACGGACCTTTTTTAATCCTCTAAAGGGCTGCCAGCCGGTTTCATAGCACGACCTGGCTTCACTGCACCCTGTGGAAGCCATAAACCACCCCGAATTCAAAGTGAAACCAAGAAAACAGACGATTTAGATAAAATCAATGAAGTAACAACCCCTTTAAGCCTTGACCACCCATTTCATTTTTTTTTAATCCAAAATATAAGGCATTTCACATGGGGTATTTGCAGGGCAAATTCGCCCCCCCAATTACGGGCGTGTGGCCGGGGGGGGGGTGGCGGGGGGATTTCCGGTGCTCACTTGGGGGGCGTTCCCCAAAAGGACATTTCAATTCTGCCCCCGGGCTTCGCCGAAAACGACAACCAATTTTCTAGAGAACTGTGGATTCCCGTAAGAAGGGGCCTTTTTCGGCCCGTAATTGGCCATTTTTGGCCAATTAGGGACCGCAATAGGGCCCTTTTTAACCCGGTGAACAGGCCAAAAAAAATAATATGAATAACACAAATACAAAGGGAAAAAACAAAAAAAAAGGGGGGGGGGGGGGAGAAGGAAAACCAAAGGGGGGCACGGAAGATCACCTTTTTTTCTTTTTGTTGAGCTTCAAGTGAATAATCTCTTCAAACAAGCGCTGGAAGGGAAGCACTTTTTCTTTTTATGGCCCCCCTGTTCTGTCACCTTTGTGGATTTCTAGGAGGAAAACAAAACTGTCATTTAAGTTAAAGACAAGAAAGTCATTACAGGACATCTACATTTCTAAAGGACTGCACTTTATTGCTGGGGGCAGGATATTAATGCATGCACTCCTTCCTTTTTTTTTACTCACTCCATGGTTCCTAAAATAGTTCTTGCAGCAGTGTCAATGTATGTGCTTCAAGATAAGCCACAGACCTGATTACACTTTAAATTACACACACGTATCCACAAACCACTCCAATGTGAACTGGGGACCACAGGCTTTGCCGACATCAATCAATGTCTGGTCAATTAGTGCTGACACTTGGGTATTGACAATCCCTGTTTTCACATATGGGTGATAGTGGTTTTGTTCCCAAGTCTACATCTACAATGCAGAAGTAAAATACCATCGGAATCCATTACAGAATCCGACCAGTGTTTTACAATAGTTTAACCGCATTTTTGGTGCAGATTTTGCGGTCGGTTTTCAGCCAGCCCACATTGTACTATAATCCGCCAATTTCCAGCGGATTATATAATAGGTTCTAAGTTTTTTGATCGAATTTGAAATCAGACCTCAGAAAATCCGAGCAGTGTAGACTACCGCTCGGATTTTCTATTGAGGTCTATGGGGATGATTTACAGTCGAATTCTAAATACTGAATCCGTATAAAATCCGACTATAAACCAGTGCCGAGTAGACGTAGCCTAATGGGCCATTCACACGGTTATTTTGGATCCGAAAATCGTATCCAAAAACGCAGTGCCGATCGGATCCTAAATGGAGCCACCATGTATCCAACACGCAGCTGTATGTTTGGATGCAGGAGGATCGCACCCTATAGTTTAAAATAGGGCTCCTGCTGCGTGTTTCGGACCACAAATTGACATGTCAATTCTTGGAACGGATTCTAAGGGCCGGTTCACACGGCTTGTTCAAGCCGTAATTGCAAGATGGATTCCGCCCGCAATTACTGCTTGAATAAGGGGCGGGCGCGGGGGGGGGGGCGCTGCCCACCGGCCCCATAGACTTTCATTATCCACAGCGCATATTCCGCCAGGATAATGATCATTTAAATTTCTCCCCCCGCGCCGAGCGGTAAAGAGAGACGGAATCCACAGTTCTCATAGAGAACTGTGGATTCCGTAATGGCTGGGACGAATTCCAACCGTATAGCAGTGCAGTACGGCGCGCAATACGGCTGCAATCCATGCCCAAAATAAGCCGTGTGAATGGACCTTTAAGACGGATCCAAAAGAAGTAATGAGACACGCATCAGCGATCCCTCATGTGATCGCCGATGTGTGTTTCATAGTAAAAGCAATGTAAATCACATTGCTATTTATTAGATACGTGTTTGGGTCCGTTTAGGGTCCGACAGGCGGAACCAAACACATATCTAAAAGCGTATGTTCACATGGACTTAACACGCTGTGTGAACATACCCTAACCGTACGCATTTAAGTAACTGTAAAGGTTGATTTTCCCCAAGCTAAAAGGGGAACGCAAAATGAGGTTCTAGGAAGTGTTGTATGTTGATCTGTCAGCGCACACTTCATGTCCCATGCAAACTGCATTTAATGCTGGATAACTAGAACAATGAGAGATAGCATAAGATAACAACATGTGGGTTAACCTCCGTGGTCACATAAAATCATATGCTCTGCTGGAATACATGTTTAATTCTTTATGGAAAATGGAGGTACACTTCATATAGCTCACAAAAATTATTGTCCAAAAAGTGCCGGGTCATAAGGAACATCCACGTCAACCACATGGAAAAACAGAACCTCAAAAGGTTTCCAGCTCAACTCTATCCCACCTACTTTCTATAAAAGACCTCAAAAACATACAGTGACAATAAGCATTGCATAGATCCTCACGTATAGAGAAACAGTGCAGGGACAAGCTAGACTTTATATATAGATATTGAGCTACCACACAGCTTTACATGACAACAGCCAGAGACTGCATGGTAGGACACATCACCTGTAGGTGAGGACTGATATTACTTTCTGCTGCTAACGCCCATAGTAGCTAATCAGTGAGGAAAGAGAAGCTGGCCGTACATATTGCGTCGTTTAACTGCATCAAAAACACAAAGGAAAATGCATCAACGCACGTGGTAAATAACGTAGTAGTAGTAACATGTAGCAGGTAAAGATTAACAAATTTGAAGGTCTGCCAATCAAATAGATTTAATAGATCCATATTTACCAAAGTTTTCTGAATCTTCAGCAACAGAAGAGATCAGGAAAAAGAAGGCTTAGGCATCTCAGAGTATGTTTACACGGCATAAACTGTGCGCGACACTATGCACCGGGTGCTTTAGAAGTACGCGCTGCCCAGTGCAAACTTCTAAAAGCGCTTTGCATCGGCCTCCATTCACTCTCGTTTTCCCACCGGGGAAAACAGCAAGTAATCATAGCTTTCAATGAGAGTTATGAATTACCATATTTGCTGGCCGTACTTCGGGCACGTTGCAGTGCAATTATGCCCCAAAATAAAGCCTGCAGAAACGCTGTGTGAACATACCCTTAGATTTCAGCGACTAGCAGCAGACTATTCCCTCTCCCTAGTGGAAACATGCTATCTGCTGTGTATGAGCAACTTAGGACAGACCAGTAAGGATAGGTGCACAACACATTTGACCAGATCACAAAACATGTAAGTTATAATGTTTACAGGGTAAGTTCACACGGCTGATTTTGTTGCTGTTTTCGGAGCATTTCCTTGTCCAAAACAGCATCAAAGAAACCTCCAAAATACTCCAGTTCATTTTCATTGATTCCTCTGTAAAACAGTGTTGTAGTTCACACACACAAGATTTTTTCTATGTGTGTTCTGCGCTTCTTTGGGAGCAGAAAAAGGAGTGTCATGTCAATGCAACGCTGAAAATCCCCACAGGTATCAATGGAGAGCTTCAAAATGTCATCCAAAACCATGGCGCGGATTTGACACTTTTTTTAGGGCGGTTTTGGCACCAGCTATTCCAAAAGAATGTTGGAAAACCTGATCAATCACTCAATCCATGAGAAAAAAACCTGCTCAAATCTTCATCTGATAAGTGCTGCATTGAGGTGCCTTTTTTAGATGATGTTTGGACACTTTCCACCCCCCCCCCCCCTTTTTTTTTTTTTTTTACTAGCTTCTCTATTGGCTATAACCTGCAATTTGATTGGGTAGGTTTGTTTCTATTTTTTATGACGGATGCAAACGTGGGTACATACACTAGTATACGCTTTCCATTTGCCTATACTTGTACAGAAAAGTATATTTTCCAGTTACTTTTTTTTTTTTGTTAATTTGAAAGAGCACAGCCCCTGCATTCTCCACCTGTGAAAAAAAACTAAAAAAGAATAAAATAAAATAATTGTTACTTACCTACCTGTCCACACAACTGCTGCTCCTCTTGACTTTTGGAGGGAAGTGCAAGCCTCTCCTCTGTGCTGGGACGAGAACTAGAGCAGCAGATCTCTGGCGGGCTCTGGAGCAGCAACAGACTGCTTGGCAAGAATCTGGGTTTTTTTCCTTTTTGGCCAACTCTGGCCCCAGTATCATGTCCTTTTCTTTTAATGGACAAGACTTTTAAAGAGAAACTGTGAGGGCAGCATAAAGTAGTGACAGTGTGTTTCTAGTGGTGAGTTCCATACAGCAGTTTTGGGGAACATAAATGATAAATCTTCATGAGAGTGGTCTGCTCACCCGTAGCTGATTGACAGTTTACCCAGCACTATGAATCTGGATGAAACGGTCAACCAAGCGCATGCGAGTACAGCGAGAGCATGAACTGCACGCTGCTACTGTTGTCAAGTAATATGTTGGAAACTGCCGATAGTCACAGATCACTAGAATCAGCATGCCCACTGAAAGCCTGACAGGTTCCCTGTCTCAACTAAAACCTGCCAGGGGACTACAGTATATTATATTAGTAGCATCATACCAAATACTTACATGTTTCAAATGATCTCTGCACAGCTACATAGCTCTACAAGGCTCTCCGTCTAAAATGCACTTATCTAGATTTGGTCAGCCCTGCTATCATACGTAACCAGTACGGTGCCGACTAGAGATATCTTTTACCACCATACACTGGAACATGCCCACGCCTCATGCCACATTCGGAAGAGGTCTCTGCAAATGTACAGAGCCTATAAAACAGAACATGCTTTAACAAGTAGCAATTAGTAGGTACAATTGCCCAATGCAAGTATACAGGGGAAGAGGGGGTTTGCACCAGGGCCTACTTGTGCAGGTAGGGGGGCCGCTTTTGTCTGCGGTTTGCGGATTCAAGCCCTCCCCCCATCGCATAGAAATGTTCATATTTCGTCTGAAAAACGGGCGGAAGATTGAACATGTTCTAAATTTTTCGGACTGCCAGCGGGGTATAAAACTGTCCGGCACACAATCCGTGCAGTGGGGACTGCTGCATGGATTTTTCATTGATGTCTATGTAAAAGGTTGACAGCCAGTTTACAGACGGCTTTCAAAACCGAAAACAGGCTGTAAATCCAGCTGAAAACCTGCCGTGGGGACATGCCCATGGGGTATGTTCACACGGCATAATTGCGGAGCGTACGGTACGCCCCACAATTACGCCGGGTCTTCAGGAGTCGCGCTGATCGGCGTGTACTCCTGCGGCACGCGGGGGGCGGTGGGGGAGGCGGCAGCCCTCCGGCCCTATAGATATGCATTACAATACGACCGTACTGTATGCCCGGGGAGAGGAGGTGCAATCCATAGTTCTCTATGAGAACTGTGGATTACCGTAATGACTGGGGCGCATTTCGCTCGTATTAGAGCGCAGTACACTACAAATAGGTGGCAAAATGCGCCCCAAAATACCTTTAAGGTATGTTAACACAGCTGACTTGGACTTGTGTACCCCCCATTTTTCAGTACTTGTAAGGGGATGTTCACATGGCGTGTTGGATCCATTTTTAGAGATGTTTTTGGATCCCCGTTTCAGACCCTAAATTGACCCAAACACGCATCTAACAATGTGCAGTGTGATTTACATTGCTTTCAATATAAACACATTTCGGCGTTCAGACGAGTGATCGTCGATACGTGTTTACTTGTGTCTTTCTGATCCGTTCAAAGAATTGACATGTCAATACTTGATCCGTAAGGCTATGTTCACACGGGTTAACTGCGGGACGTAATTACGCCCCGCAGTTACGCCGTGTGACCGGGGGCGGGAGCAGGAGAGGGGGGCCGGCACCTCGCCGGCCCATAGACAATCATTGCTAGCGGCGCACATACGCCACTAGAAAATGACATGTCAATTATCTCCCCCCTCGGCGTATTCGCCGAGCAGGGAGAGGAGACGTAATCCATAGTTCTCTATGAGAACTGTGGATTACCGTAATGACTGGGCCGTTGTCAGCCCGTAATTTGCGCACTTCGGCGCGTAATTACGGACCGAAATACGGCCCATTTTAAACCGTGTGAACATGGCCTTAGACGCAGCAGACGCCCTATTTAAAACTATAGGGTGCGATGCTGCTACAGCCAAAACGCATTCAAACACGCACCTGCGATAACACAGCGATTTTGGATGCGATTTTCGGATCCAACACAATGTAATGGTGTAAACAATCAGTATCCTCAGTGGTCACACACTATTTCATGACTGCACCTATGTGACATTGATGACTTATCCTATCGAAATGCCATCAATGTCTGTTGTAAAACCCAAACACACTCAGATTGATGCCTTTGAAATCAAAAGAGACAAAATACATTATAATCTATTCATTTTTATTTCTAATATATTTTATTAAAGGGGTTTTGCCAGGACGTGCCTTATCTGCTAAGAAGCAAATGTAAACAAGCCAAGCTGAGCTGAGAGAGAGAGAGACTGCCAGCCAGAGCACAGAGCCATGCATAAGGGATCGTGTGAAATGTTCACTCAAATAATCAAACTACAACTAGTGGGGTCTGTATACAAAAGACAACACCTTTTCTCCACAGCAGCTTGAAAGCTTCTTCATGTTCTCTGTCATCAGATAAAGCAGGGATCTACTCAGATAATCACACTACAACTAGGGGATTCTGTATACAAAAGACAACATATTTCTACCTGGTGCCTTGAAAGCTTCTTCAGCTCCCTTTCATTAGATAAGAAGTGTGCTCTGCACAAGCCCGTCCAGCTCTTGTCAGGCCGTATCTAATAGAAGCTTTGGAGTAACTAAGGGCAGATAAGGCAGCTTGTAGCTCTCTCAGACTGCAATTTTTGTAATCACATATATTTAGAAAAGTGATTAAATACCCATTTTGGAGGATCCCACATCAACATTACATCGTGGCAAAACCCCTTTAACAGAAGTAAAAGGTTGAAACATTTTTCAACATATGGTAATAAAGAATGCACCTCTTACAGGTACATCATAAAGAACTACATAATACCAGTTGTATGTGGCTAAAAGATTAAAGTTTTTTTTTCCAACAAAATACTTCAGTTTCCATTCTGGTTTATTCCCCTTAGACTAAGAACTTTTCCAGACATACCCCTACTGACCCCAACTCTGTGTGCCTTTCCCAACCCCTCTATGCATCTACCTTTAGATTCTCTAAAGATCCCTTTAATTTTTCTGTTCGATAATATTTTGTAAATCTAAAAGGCTCCATTATTTCTAGAATCTCAGACTCCTTGTAAATTTTGGATATAAACGGTCTCCATTTTTAAGAAAACTACTAGAGCTTTTATCTTTATTTCTTTCCGCATCTACTTTTTCAATGTAGAGCATTTGCTTCAAGCCCTTTCTTCATCCAAATCTGGTCCCGTCTTCTTAACTAATTCGTTTTTCTTCTTTTTGAATCCACACCTGCCTTTTCCTCATAAAACTACACCATGTGTTTTTCAGCTCAAAAGGAGTTTTTTCATTACAAAGATGTAGTAAGCAGTAAATGAAGACTTTTTCCAAATATATTGCTATGTTTATTTGGCTTTGTTGAGGCGATAATTTAGAAACTATCAGCTCTGAGTGCACACAGGTTTCTCTGGTTACCGTCCTGCTCTCCCTCCTCTCTCTGCTCTTTGTCTTATCTGATAGCAGGGAGTGTCATTCACACAGGATGGCACACAGAACTGCCAGCAGCTTGAGAACAGTGTTTTATCTCTAAGGGTATGTTCACATGGCATTTTCCAGGCTGTATTTTAGTGTGTTTAAAACGCTGGAAAACGTACCAAAATTAGCCTCGGACAAGCATCAAATCTTCCTTCATTTAATATAATGTAAAATACATCTTGTTGGTCACACGAAGCGTATTTCACAAGCATTTCTAGACACAATAACAGCTGTAAAAATGTAAATTCTTAAGGCGTTTTTTTCCCATTTGTAAAATCCCCATAGGAAATAATAGGGATAGGATTTTTCTAAATACTCTTCAAAATATGTCTAAATCAGGTGTTTTTTGAAGCAGATTTGGAAGCTGATTTTGAAATTTACACTTCAAAAAACATCATTTGAACATACCCTAACAAAGGAGAGTAATTACTTTTGTTAACTTTAGAGAGATTCAGAGCTCATAGACAAGACCTTCTGCTCTCATGTCAGTGCAGTTTCTATACAGAGTCGATTTACTAAATCACAGCGATAGAACCACCCACAACCTAAACAGGAAGAGACAGGAAGCATGAATCTAAAGCTGCTTTTGGCTCTGTGAAAAAACATGGTGAGACAACCCCTTTAAGGGTGGTTTGACATAACCGGTTGGGTTTTTTTCCTAGGTTTTTTTTTTTTTTTTAAACGTTACCTGAAAGCCAATAGTGTAATATTCAAACAATACTTAGAGCTTGTCCCCACGGCACAGGTTTACAGTTAGCTTTTGGATTTGAAAACAGTCTGTAAAACGACTGGCAACCTTTTACACTGATTTAAATAGAAAATCCGTGCAGCAGTCCACACCGTCCAACTCCGTGCCAAAAAAGACAAAATTCCAGTCGAAAAATTCAACTGGTATTTGGTCTTCGCCGTGTGAACGCACCCCTACAGTCCATGACTGCTTTCTGAAAGCACAGCACTCTCTGCATATGGTGGGTTTTTTTAGCTGAAAAACCCATACATTTCTCTGTAAGATTTGAAAAAAATCCAGAAAGAATGCATTCACGCAAAGGATATGTTCACACGGCGTATTGTAGCACATACTGTACACGCCGCAATACGCCATGTGTTCTGGAAGCACGCGCTAATCAGCGCGTACTTACAAATCACAGGGGGCCGGCCCCATGCACATGCACTGTCAGCGGCGCGCCGCAAACATTTGACCTGTCACTTCTCTCCCCGGGTGTATGATCATATTGTACGATCGGGGAGACGACGCCTAATTCATAGCTCTCTATGAGAGCTATGAATTACCGCAATTGTGGCACGCATTTCGCCTTGTATAAAGCGCACCACAATTACGCCGTGTGAAGATACCCTAAAAATTACCTTCATTTTTGTAACGAATGAGCGGTAAAGCGGGTAGTGGACCCACTGGACCACTGCCGGGCTTGCTCCGAGGGGGCATAACTAAGCGGCCGTCGGGCATCTTTGATGGTAAGGATGGCTTCCCCGACAGCCACCAGGTGCGACCTCAGAGCAGTCCCCAGCGGTGGCAGCTGACCAACCAGGCCAGAAGTGCCAATGCTAGGCACCAACAGGATTAGAGACAGAAATATAGCAGACTAAGGATAGAGATGTGCAGGTACAAAACAGACAAAAACAGGACAAAACGGATGCCAACCAGGAAGGTTAAACGGAAGGCAAAGGAACAATACATAGACAGACTGGAAACAACACCAAGAACATAAGCAGAGACTAAAGCTAAACTCAGGCAAGGAACAGAGGCACAACCAGGGCAGGAACAAGACAAGGGAACTCAGACAAAGACACAAGAAGACCAACCAAATATAGGGAATAGCATAAGGACACAAACAAGACAGCGTGTGCACACCGGACAGCTAACAAACAAGATAAGAAAACACACAGCAACAACAGCACGACAAGAGCCACTAAGGCCATGTTCACACGGCTTAAAACTGGACGTATTTCAGTCCGGAATTACGCGCCGAAGTGCGCAAATTACGGGCTGAAAATGGCCCAGTCATTACGGTAATCCAAGGTTCTCATAGAGAACTATGGATTACGTCTCCTCTCCTCGCTCGGCGAATCCGCCGCGGGGGGAGATAAGTGACATGTGAATTACTAGCAGCGTATACGTGCCGCTGGTAATGATAGTCTATGGGCCGGCGAAGTGCTGCCCCCCCCCGCTCACTCCCCCGCTCCCGGCCACACGGCGTAATTGCGGGCCGCAGTTAAGCCGTGTAAACATAGCCTAACAACACATGATACAACAAGTATCAGGCAGGGAGAGCTAGCTATAAAAACATACAGGTGGAAGGGGATAGGTAGGGGAAGCCCACCACGCTGCAACTGGGTATAAAGGATGGAAGATGTGGTGCCGCCTCTTAAGCAACAAGGAGTAGGGGCAGCGCCAAAATGGAGGAGCGCATGGCCAGATGGAAAAGCCGCACAGTGGCGGGCAGGCAGCGGCGTCAGGAACACCCACGGCGAAGGACAGGAACGTGGCACGGACCGTGACAATTTTAAAGAAAAGCTACCAACTGTTCTTCCTTTTGAGATTTTCTCATCAATTTTAAAAAGCGGGTGAAGTTTCACGTGAGGGGCAGGGTCTCCCACAGATGACAGAATTGCCATACCCATATGCCAGTACATGTCATAGCATTATAAGCCAGCGTACTTTGGATGTACAGCATGTAAAACACCTAACAAATTCTCTGTGATAGAAGCCTGGAAAAGGAAAGGTGGAGAAGACATAGTAATAAGAAAAACAGACGAATAGAGGATAGCAGGACAGAGGGGAACCCTGGACAGCAACAGTTATTATTTGCAGGAGTGAAAGCGCTTTCAAAGAAGCGGTCACAGCTTGACTCCCGTACTAACACAGTGCAGGGACCCGGGGCAGAACGAGAACACATCAGGAAAGAGAACAAGCACTCTTTTGGGCTTTGTATTTAATAAAAGGTTTAAGCCTTGCTTTTAAGTGGCTTGAGGATCAGGGGATTTCTGCTTGTAATCAGGAGATTCTGATGTTTCACATCAAACCGGTCCCAGCTTTGAAGCCACTGTGCAGTTACTTAGTGTATGAAGGCTCTCACATGGTTGTGATTCTGTAGGCTTTCTAGCATATGTCTTAACTAACTCGAGGCCTGGTGGACGCGTCACATGCGGATTTAAATCCAAGGTTCTGATGTAAAAGTAATGTATCACCCACCGACTAATTAAGGCCAGATACTGATATTATTTTCTTCTAATCTCTTTTTTAGCTTCCGTTTGTAGATTTTTAAAATTCTGTTTTCTGTACATGATTATGGTGGGGGCTACATTGGCTGAGCTGCTTTTAGAGCAGCATTTAGAGGCATGCTTTACTGCAGCCACATAGACATAGAAACCTATAGGTTGAAGCACACTCATTGGGGCAGATTTATCAATAGTGTCTCTTAGGCTAGGTTCACACTGGGTCAAATGGGGCACATTTCGGTCCGTATCTCGCGCCGTACTGCGCTCAAATACGAGCGAAATCCGTCCCAGTCATTACAGTAATCCACAGTTCTCATAGAGAACTATGGATTACGCCTCCTCTCCCCGGGTGTACAGTATCATCCAGAAGGTGTTAGGCTATGTTCACACGGCTTATTCTGGGACGTATTTCAGCCCGTAATTTGTGCTGTACTGCGCAAATTACAGGCTGAAATATAGCCCAGGCATTACGGTAAGGCTATGTTCACACGGCTTATTTCGGGGCGTATTTACGGACATATTTACGTCCGCAAATACGTCCCGAAATACGTTTCAAATAATGAACAATCAGGTTAGCATTTATTCCAATGTAAAATACGCCTCGTCGTTCACACGAGGCGTATTTTCGTGACGTATTTGCGGGCGTAAATACGTTGTAAATACGATCGTAAAATTAAGTCCCCTGTCACTTATTGAGGCGTATTTTGCAACGTAAATCCCCATAGTAAAGAATGGGGAATGTATTTACGACACGAAATACGCGCCACACTTTGTGACACGTATTTGAAACGTATTTCGGACGTATTTGCGGACGTAAATACGTCCGTAAATACGCCCCGAAATAAGCCGTGTGAACATAGCCTAATCCACAGTCCTCATAGAGAACTATGGATTACGTCTCCTCTCCCTGCTCGGCGAATACGCCGTGCGGGGAGATAAGTGACATGTGAATTACTAGCAGCAAATACTAGTAACGAATGTCTATGGGGCTGGCGGGCTGCCGCCCCCCACCCTGTGGGAGTACGCGCCAATTGGTGCAAGCTCCCAAACACCGGCGTAACTGCGGGGCGTACTGTACGCCCCGCAAGTACTCCGTGTGAACCTAGCCCTAGACAACGTAAAGTTAGACCAGACAGTCTTACAATGCACCAGATTTATCATAGTGTTGATAAATCTGGTGCGGGTTAGAACTGTCTGGTCTAAGATTGTACCACCTAGAAGTTGGCTCACTTTTACGGCAGAAACTGTGACAAAATTCTGGTGCATTTTTGTCACATTTAAGCCACACCCCTTTTACAAGGCCACGCCCCTTTGTCGGACGAGGCGCAGAAGACGAAATTTACACATAGTAAATATGGCGAAAAGCTTGTAAAACATTATTTTTGAGCCAGAATTCTGGTGTAACTGCCTTGATAAATCTGCCCCAATGACTTCTATGAGAGAGTATTATAGACATGCTTTGTGGCCTGTGCAGAATGAAGAGAGCTATGATCATCACCTATCTTGAATATTGGATTCTGGGTTATCTATATATTGGTGCCACATTTCATCATAATCCTGCCTGTGATAAAAAATAAAGAGAACCTGTCACATAGGTTGGGCCCACTTGCTGAGGCAGGCACAAGCTAGTGGTCCAGTCCGCATTTCTCCAGCACTGTGTCCATAATATGTAAATGCAGCAGTTTTAGGCATGTATCACAACGGCTAATTCTAGGACGTAATTCAGTCCGTAATTACGGCGCCGTACTGAGCAATTACGGTCTGAATTCCGTCCCAGTAACTACGGTTAAGTGCACCATTTCTCATAGAGAACGAGGAAATACGTCTCCTCTCTCCCTGCCCGGCGAAGCCGCCGGGCGGGGAGATAATTGACATGTCACTTCAAGCGGCGTATACGCGCCGCTAGCAATGACTGACTATGTGGCCCGGCGAAATGCCGTGCCCCCCCCCACCGCTCCGCTCCCCCGCTCCGTCCACAACGCGCGAATTGCGGGCGGAATTACAGCCCCGATTAGCCTGAGAACATAGCCTTAGAGTATTTAATGCACAAATCGGCGCAAGTTTGCACCAAAAAGAGTCCAGCTTTCAGGTGTTAGCACCGCCCACGCCAAGGCTAGAGGGGGTGTTTAGGGGTTTCGTGCCCCTGCCCACCAAGGTTAATCCAGGCATCCCAAACTGGCGGCCCCCTCCAGCTGTTGGGAAAACTCCCATCATGATTTATATAATCTATAACAGTGGGAATAATGGGAGTTGTAGTTTCCCAACAGCTGGAGGGCCGCAGTTTGAGGATGCCTGGGTTAATCAGTTGTGAGGTGGGCGGGTCATGAATTAACCCCTTACCGACACTGAACGCATGGGTATGCCCTGATGCTGGTAAGGGGGCTTCGTAGCAGGATCACAGCTAACACCCGGCAGTTACAGCGCCGCTGTTTAACCCCTCAGACATTGCGTCTAAATCAATGAGAAACGGTGCCGAACACCGTTCCTCACTCCAGTCGGGACATCAGTGGGGAAATCGCACGGTTCCGATCAGTGAACATGGCAGCTGGAGGCCTTGTGAAGGCTTCTGTCATTGCCATGTTTTCAATTTCCCCACTTCTGGCACAAGGAAGAAGTGGGAGACCCCCCCGCCATGTTGGTACAAGCCCTAAGTGCATTGTTTTATACTAATTGCATATAGTTTGTGAAGCACCCTTGGGGGACTCAATGTTAAAGTAAAAAAAAAAAAATGTTTTACAGTATAAAAAACATAAAAAGATTAAAAGTTCAAATCGCCCCCTTTTGCCATTTTACAAATTAAAAAAAAGAAAAAAAAGTTACATATATTTGGTATCGCCATGTCCAAAAAAGTCCAATCTATTAAATTATAACAACATCATTTATCCAGTAGGCTGAACACTTTAGAAGAGAAATTCTAAACACCAAATTTGCGGGTTTTTTTGTGATTTTACGTCCCATAAAAATTGGAATAAATGTAATCAAAAAAGTCGCATGTATTCCAAACTGGTTTGCACAGAAATTCCACTTCAGCCTCCCTCCCCCCACCCCCCAAAATGTCCCCTCACTCAAGTCTGTAGGTGTTAGTAAAAAAAAAAAAAAAAAAAGTTATTGGTCGCACAAAATGGAATTTTGGCATTTTTTTTACGGTACCAATAACGGAAACCGTACATGTTTGGTATTGGCAGATTCAGATAGATCTGTAGAATATAGATAACACATTTTTACTGAAGATTGAACGCCATAAAAACATGACGCAAGTACCTTTTTTCACATTTTGCCCCACTACATTCTATGGTAATGTGAATAACATCATTAGAAAGTACATCTTGTCACGCAAAATAAAAGCCCTCGTAGGTCTATGTAGTTGGAAAAAAATGAAATAAAATTAGGGCTTTCAGAAGGCGAGGAGGGAAAAAAACAAAACTAAACTTAGAGTCATATTATTATGACTGTCCGTCAGGAAGGGGTTAAACAGACTTTTCTGGCTGAAATCTGCAGATTTGAGCATTAAATCCTCTAAAACTCCAGCATCTTACAGAATAAGGGACACAGCGCTGGAAACCACATGTCTGTCACTAGCTTGTACTGTCCTCAGCAAGGGGGGCATAACCTGTGACAGGTTCCCTTTAAGGCTGGGTCTACACGGTAGAGTGTAAAATACTGGTCGGATTCTAATTAGAACCTGATCAGTATATTACAGACTGTTTTAGTGTTTTGTCCCCGGGCACCCCCTTCCATAGAACAGTACTGTAAGCCGCTGTTTTCCGGAAGATTACAGAACATGCTCTAATTTTTGGGGTCGAATTTAAAATCAAACCTCTGAAAATCCAAGCTCGGATTTTCTATTGAGGTCTAGGCCGATGGTTTACAATTTTAGCAGATTCTAAATACTGAATCCACTTTAAAATCCGACTGTAAACCTGTGTCCTGTGGAGACACAGCCTTACAGAACAGGAGGTGTCGGAATGATATTAGGCTAGGTGGCCAGAGGGAAAACTGCAGGGGGTTCAGGATTTTTTTTTTTTTTTTTTTTATATAGATAGGGACATAAATATGACAAAATAAAAATAATTTACAAAAAATTCCTAAAAATACTGCTAAACATAAAAGGGGATGTGGCTTCAGTACAACATTCTGTACCAGGCTGCATTCTGGCTTCGAATTTGAGGGCAAAGAAAACAAACCTAATACCGTACTGAATCAAAAACAGCTAGTATAGCACTGATGTAAGTCTGGACTACCCTGATATACAGCGTTAAGGCTATGTTCACACGATGTAGAGTACAGTATGCGCCGCAGTACATCGTGTGTTTTGGGAGCTCGCACTAATAAGCACGTACTACCACGGCGCCGGGGAAGGGGGGGTGCGGCAGCTCGCCGGCCCCATAGACATGCATTGCTCGCCGCAAATAGCTGACATGTCACTTATCTCCCTGCGCGAACATACATCGTATAGTACGAGAGTGTGGGAGGAGCGTAATCCATAGTCTCTATAGAGCTACGGATTACTCATAATGCGCACGCGCATTTCCCAGTGTATTAAGCGCAGTACGAAATACGCCGTGTGAACAGACCCTTACAGACACAAGGAGCTGCAGTGTGAGAGAGCCTCAAATAAAGGCATGAAGGAAAACCCCACATGAGGAAAGATAAAAGCGGTCTAATGTAAACAGGAGAAGAGAACCGTCAATCGCCATTTTTTAAGCTTGCTTAAGCATAAGGGTGCTCTCACACGGTGCGTTTTTGATGCATGAAGGCCCAGCAATTAATACTGTACATTGCTGCACAAAAAAACAGCAACAAGCACGATTTTACCGCGATTTTTGTGCAGCAATGTACAGTATTAATTGCTGTGCCTTCCTGCATCAAAAACGCACCGTGTGAACGCACCCTAAAAATGATAAAATTAATACAAATGAAAAAAGAAGGTTTAATTTTTGGTCCGTAACATCCAGTCCTACCTAAACGAATGTAAATATATTACACCTCAAACCAGCACAACCTCCTTTCATGAAAGCCTAAAACTTACTTATTGATGTTAATAAAAAACCTAAAAAGTTCTAAGAGGACAAGTGAAACATGATAGTAACACAATCACCTGTCACTTACCTGGGTGAGCAACATGTGCTGGTGCCACAGAGTCTGACAATCAATATCCACAGTAGATGATTGGTAATTTCATAGTAGTGGATGCATAAACCATGCCTCAGATGAGGAAAGTCCTGGTAACCAGCAGTGTGTGCTCCCAGAGCAGGTAATGAGCAGAGCATGCCATCTGCAGATGAAAGAGCATCCTGCTCCTCCTCTCCAGCCCAGCTGCATTTTACTACCAATTCCATTCATCCCAGTCTGGGATCCCACAAGCTCATTTCAGTCTGGGAATGGGAGCAGCTACAATCAAATATGTTGTCAGGCACTTTTTTCTCCCTTTTCTATATGTATTTTGTCGTAATTCTGAGAACAAATTTGAGGCTGCTTTTTAGCTACATTGGGCAACAAAGCTGCATTCTGCCAATATTAAAGGGAACGTGTCATCAAAAAATGACTTATTTATATGTTAAACACATTTTGTAGGAATTTTTGGTTGTGTTTTTTTTTATTGTCCATATCACTTTCAGTATTTTTTTAATAATTCTTAAGTCCTGCAGTTCTCACTTTGGCCACTAAGCCTAAAATAGGTCTGACACTTCCTGTTTCTGTTTAGAGAGCTTTTCAGCAGTGTGCTCATTATCAGTAAGAGCAGGGTCAAATGAAAGGAGACACCATTGTGTACATAGATAACACAGTAATCCACCAGTCACAAGAGGAGTATGATCACAGCCCCCCCTCACCCTTCAACAGTGAAAACACTCCTATACAAGTCTAAGGGACAGAATCCGTCTTAAGAAATCCTATGTCCATTGAAGCTGCTGAAAAGTATCTCGTCTGACTGCTCTAAAGCCGTGCAAGCAAGAATGTCTTCCCCACAATCCTATATAGACGGCGCCGAATAGAGAAATCTACAATCAGTAAATAAAAACGACAGAGAGGAAAAGAAGATGGATCAGGGGCTATAGATTTAAGATAAAAAACAAAAATTGTCGACAGATTCAATTTAACCAACCATGATCTGAAGAGCAGCCACAAATTTTCTCACTTGAATACTACAAAAATGCAAATTTCATAAAGTGCATTCAACACTATGAAACGGTTTCAAAGTCTGTTCCGATTTCAATGCAACCCATCATTGCAGGGTAGTTAACCCCTCACTGCCACAGCCAGTTGTGATCTCTATGACAGCCCCATTTTTGAATTCTGACATGTGTCACTTTATGTGGGAATAACTTTTTAATGCTTTTACCTATCCATATCACAAGGCATTATGGGAAAGGAGCTGAAAAGCTCAAGCGCCCTCTTTACCTATCCATGTGATTCAGAGACTGTTTTCTGATGACACATTGTACTTTAAGTTAGTAATAAGTTTTGGTCGGTACCGTCCTTGTTCGTTTGAGAAAAATATCAAAATGTTGTGAAAATTTAGAAACATTTGCAATTTTCGAAGTTCAAAATTATTAGTAAGGTAGTTACACCACACAAAATAGTTTATAACAAGCATTTACCATATGTCTACTGTACATTGGCACATCATTTTCTAATGCTATTTTTTTACAACATTAGGGGGCTAATAAGTTTAGCAGCAATTTTTCACATTTTCAAGAAAATCTGAAACACAAATTTTTTTAGGGACCAGTCCAGTTCTGACATGACTTTTGAGGGACAGTACATTAGACAACCCCATAAATGAATAAATGGCTCCATCTCAAAAACTGCACCCCTTAAAAAATTCAAACAGCATTTAGGAAGGATTAACGAAAGTGGAGGTGAAATTTCAAAATGTCACTTCTTTTTGCAGATTTTAAATTTAAATCTATTATTCAGTGGAACACAGTAGATGTGACCAGGGAATCACAACTCAATACTGAATCCCCTGATTTCCCCATTTTAAGAGAAATTCTATATATTACCCTAGTGCAATATTTGACTAACCACAAGCCTCAGAATAGTAGGAGCACTTACTGAATTTTGGGGTCTCATGCTCAGGAGGATTTTCATTAGTCGTCATTTCAAGTTTGCGGACACCCTAAGGTGCTAAAACTTAATAAATACCCCTAAGGTGCCGTTCACACAGCAAAGCGCAAATACCGGTCGGAAATCCCGACCGGTACTTGCCCTGTTTTGCAGCCGTGTACACATCTTTTCTCCGCGGTTTATGGAGAAATCCCTCCCCCCTTCGCATTAACATGTTCATATTCTGCCCGAAAACCGGGCGGAAGAATGAACATGTTGAATGTTTGTCGGACCGCCAGCAGTCTGAAAAACCGCCCGGCGGAAAATCCGTGTATATTGACCCCACAGGTGTTTCACAAATTTGTTTAGCAAATATTTTTTCTTACAGTTTCAGCTGAAAATGTTTCATTTCTATAAGGAATCCTGGAAAAAAAGCACCCCAAAATTTGTTGATCAATTTCTTCCAATTTCGGCAATACCCTCTATGTGGGTATAAACTGCTGTTTGGGCACATGGCAGGGCGCTCCAGGGAAGAGACACTATTTGGTTTTCGAGCGCAGCTTTTGGTGGGTGTCATGTTGCATATGCAAAGCCCCCCATTTTAGAATCATCACCCCTCGGGGAATTTATCTAGGGGTGTATTGTGCATTTTGGGCCTACAGGTGTTTCACAGTTTTTTTTTTGCAATATGAAACTAGGGGAATTGTAACAAATTCCATCATTGTGTTTTGAGTTTCATTTTTACAGTGTTCTCCATGCAGTTTTTAAAGACATGATAAGTTTACTATGTAGGTCGGTACAATTACAACTATATCAATTTTATATCGTTTTTTATGTTTCACTACATTTACACAACAGAAATTTGTTTGTAAAAAAAAAACTGTTTTTATGTTGTCTGACAGCCATAACGTTTAAATTTTTGGTATATAGAGCTCACTGAGGGCTTGTTATTTGCGGGGCGAGTTGATGTTTTTATTTGTAAATATTGAACACTTGTTTAAAAAGACTTTGGAATGGCCGAGGAACAAACATACAAAATTAATGTAGTGTTTTTTTGATTTTTTTACAGCAATTACCATGCAGAATACGTGATATGTTAATTTTACTCTGTGGGGCGACAAGAATACAGTAATTTCAAATTTATATAGTTTTGTTGTAGCACCTAAAGAAAATAAATGAATGTTGGGAAAAATAATGTTTATGCATCGCTATCTTCTGATAGCCTTAACTTTTTTATTTTTCTGTATACAGAACTAAGCATTTTTTTTAGTGGGATGAACTGATGTTTTCATTGGTACCACTTTGGGGTTTAAACAGTATGACTTTTTGGTCGCTTTTATTCAGTGGGATGAACAAAAAATCTTTTTTCTTTTTTTTCAGATTCAAAAAAGTTCTTATTGATGCAGATAAAAGTGGGTTACAGCAATGTCACGTAAACCAATAAACAGCATATATCACATTGAAAGAGCCGCATGGGAACATATTCAGTAAGTTGAAGCTTTGAGATATATTGATGAGGGCAGACAAGTGAAAACATTGGTGCATGAATAATTGGAATCAGTAAGGCTATGTTCACACGGCTTAAATTGGGGCACATTTCGCGGCGTACTGTGCTTTAATACGACTGCACCCCATTCATTACGGTAATGCACAGTTCTCATAGAGAACTATGAGACCCTCCCGCCCTGCTTGCACATACGACGCACGGGGTTGAAATAAGTGACTGTCAATTATTCACCGGTGCTTACCTCGCTGCAAGGGTAATGACAGTCTATGATCCGGCGGGCTGCTGTCCCCCCCCCCCCCCCCACCACCCGGCATCGTGGGAAGTGCGCACACAATCGTTGCAAGCTCCCCGTGACACCCGGCGTAAATTGTGGGCATATTGTACGCCCCACAATTACTCTGTGTAAACATAGCCTTAGACGACAGAGTAAAATTGGACTGAAGTAAGAGAGAAAGTCTAAATAACTGCTAGTGAATGAGATCATACAATATGATATTATCAGAGGAAGTCTCAAAAGAGGTTATAAGTAAGACTCTGAAGAAATCATTCCCTTAACCCCTTACCGCCGTGAGCCATTTTGGCTCTCTGTACAGAGCCGCCATTTTTGAAATCTGTCACGTGTCACTTTATGTGAGATACAACTTTTTGACACTTCTAACCTATCCATTTGTGATTCAAGATTGTTTTTTCTCGGGACGAACATTGTGCTTTTAAGATAGTAAGAAAATTTAGGTACAAAAAAATGCTTGTTTATTTGTGAAAAATATCAAAGCATTCGTGAAAAATGTAAAAATTTTACCAATTTCAAACTTCAAAAATTCTCATGTAAGACAGATAGATATTCCACTCAAAATAGTTTTATAACTAGCATCTACCAAATGTCTGCTGTTAGTTTGGCATCAATTATTAAAATGTCTTTTTTTTTTTTTTTTACGACATTAGGGGCTTAAAAATTTAGTAGTGATTTTTCAAATTTTCAAGAAAATGAGCAATATAGCATTTTATATGGACGCCGTCTAGTTCCTACCGTGACCTTTGATTGTACCTGTATGTTATGGATACCCCCATAAATGACCTATCTAAGAATACTACACCCCTTAAAGTATTCAAAACCGAATTTAGTAAGTTTTATTAACCCATAGGTGTTTCACAGGAATTAAAGCAAAGTGAAGT
>JAODAL010013510.1:0-70000 GCA_025379985.1 Phyllomedusa bahiana
TTTTTTAAAAAAAATTTTGCAAAATTTCCCCCTTTTAGTATAATGTAAACCCTAAATCGTCACCTCGATACAATAGTACTATGACTGCCTAATACAGATAAATGCTTATAATTTACATATCAACAGATCAATTCAGCTTCCTTCTCTCATGACCACCTATAGGCACAGGCTTATTGCATCTGTAGGTAACAGGAAACCCGCGGATAACTTTGCAGTAATACATTGTAATATAATGGCTCATAATAAGCTTGGCTTTGATGCATTGAGTGCACATAACTAATAGAGTTGTGAAGCTTTTGTGATTTTGTTGACATAGACATTAATCCCTAATTGATTCCTGTGTTTATGACTAAATTGCATACTATAAAAACAGACGGCAATAAGAGCAACATCAAAACTGTAACAAATATAATATTCCCCCTTTGTAAACTAACTTATATTAACAAAACAGCAACAGTTGACATTGTGCAATAATGCAAAGGTAACTCTGTAAAGAGAATTTTGAAGCACTCGAGTTGTGTTGGTGTTAAATGTCAACATCTGTTCACGAGCTTAATGAAGTCGTCCTTCTAAATGACACGAGTTTAATTTTTATTATTAATAATGTGGGGTATTGGAAGTGACGACTATGGCATGGCAATGGGGTTGACTGTGAAACAAGGTCTTTAAGATCAGGTGTTTAACGGGGCAAAATCAAAATCTTAGAAACAAAATGGTCCAAAGTCTTAAGAAACAAAATGGCCCTCTTGGATAATTAAGGCCAAAAATGTATGAATCAAATGGCAAAGAGTGAGTTTAGACTAAACATTTTCATATTATGGGTGGCCTAATTTAATTTGAAACTATTGTTAATTTATACCTTTATAATACCATATATTTCAGTTGAAGAAGGCCAACCCATCTTAAAATAGTTGAAGGACTTCCTACGATCACGGGAAATTGCATCTCATGATTGTTAATGATCAACCATTGCTCATAAAACCCATAGTAGCAAGACGATTTTAGGTCTTAATGACTAAATCAGGTTTTTTTTTTTTTATTTTTACTTTAAATCATTTTACAAAATTTAAAAGCAATTGCTATTTTTTCTACGAATGTTTTTACAGAAAAATAATTACTTTGTATTACCACCATTTTGCATGTACATATAGGGCCTCATGTATGAAAACTGTCTTGGTCTAAAATCCACTTTTTTCCCCATAGCAACTAATCAGAACGCCCCTTTCATGTCATATATTGCTCTGGAAAAATAAAAGGGGCGCTCTGATTGGTTGCTATGGGGGAAAAAAAAAGTGAATTTTAGACCTAGACAGTTTTCATATATGTGGCTCATAATTTCTTGATTAATCTTTAAGAACTCTATGGATGCAGACAGACCTTTTTTTGTTTTTACAAAAAGGAAAGGGGATTTTTTTGCATTCTTGATTTCTTTTAAATATATATACCATTTCACAATTTTTTTCACGCTTAGAAATATTAGGCCTCCCCTGAAAATAAGACCTAGTGGCAGTCAATGCTACAGCTCCCCCCACACCATACATTAGTGTTAGCAGATTATTTAGATAAGTCTTACCCTGTTTGAGAGGCTACCTGGAAAAGAGGTGCTCATGTAAGGAAAGTGCTATTGCTAGACATGAGAGATTGGGGCCAATGATTCTAAAAGCCGGCCGAAATCATTTAAGTGTTATTTCCAAAGTGATTGGCGCCGTAATTAAACCGTGCCGTGATTTGCGTTAAATAGAGCCCAATAAATCCGTGGAGTTTTTGGTATCCATTGGCTCCATAAAATAAGAAAAAAGGGGAAATTCCCGTTCGGAAAATAAGACCTAGCGCTTCTTTAGGAGCTAAAAATTAATATAAGACACTCTTATTTTTTGGGGGAAACAGGGTGTATATAAGTATGTATATAAAAGTCTCTTTCGATAAGCTCTCAACTGAAGAAAATACATTAGTCATCCAATACATTAAGGCAGAAGATTGCCAACCCACCTGAGGTGTCTTAACCCCTTAAGCCCAAGGCCTGAAAAGTAGTTAGTGACCAGAACATTTTTTTTAGTTTTTACCTCCTTACGTTTCTACAGTTGTAACTTTATTTTTTCAATGACGCAGTTGGATGAGGCCTGGTTTTATTCGAGATGAGTTGTACGTTATGGGGGAATAGTTTAAGTTCACTTATAAATAACTTTTTTACACCATTCACATTTCATACTTAATTTGTTAGATTAATTTTACAGGTTATTACGGTCTTGTGGATACCTAAGATGGGTAGGGTGTTTTTGTGTGTGTAATGTATGCACAATTATTTTTTATTAAATATTTATTTTTATTTTATCAATTTTGTTTACACTTTTTATGTTCTTTTACTTTTATTTTTTTAAATCCCATGAAGGGAGAACTGTTTTACATTTTTTTATTTTACACTTCGTAATGTATTAGCATATTCATAATGCAATACATTTTAATCTGTTTTCATCTGACACAGGCAGTTTATCAGTACCCAAATCACAGTCTGTCCTGGTCACTGGCTTATTACACAGACAGTCCTGGTCACTGGCTTATTACATAGACAGTCCTGAGGCCACTCTAGGTCCCCAGGGTTGACTGTGCAGCTGTTCCACGGGCTCTGTCGGGTCACCAGGTGTCCCAATCACCCGAGAGAGCAGGGAAATCAACTGCAGCAATCAAAGGGTTACAGCACCGGGGAGTGGAGGTTCCCCCGCTCCCCGGTGCTCGCAGGAGATGCTCTGGAATCAGGGGCTGTTTTAAATACTGCTCCGATCTTAGCGCAGCTGCGGCACCCGGAGCCGCAAACTCCAATGTCTGCGAGGCCAAAAGACGTCGCTTTAGACAAACGACCTGCACCAGCCGACGTCAGAAGTCGGTGGGCGGTCATTAAGGAGTTATAATATTTCTTGAGAAAGGTTGGCTCAGAATAGAAAGCAGGCCACGTTTGTGCTTGACTCTCCATTCTGCATATATATGCATAGATATCCAAAATGTTTGACCCAAGTCCTACAGTTTAAGGGCAATGCTAATTGACCTAAAATGCGTAAAGTTTATTCTGATTTCATGTCCGAGATTGAGAAAAACCTGCAGATGGGGCTTTTTATAGAGTGGATGGAAACTTCTGGTTTCAACTGTATATCTATATAACATTCCAATATAGCAAATCACATTACACAATGCAATAACTTACGTCCGTTTTATTGAGAATCGTAATATGTGGAATGATTTCGACCAGCTGTACTGTAGAATAACAAGGTTAAGATATTGTACTTTTGGATTGCATCCAACTGTTAAAAGAACCACAGCACACGCCGACGCCAGAATGCCATTCCTATAATACTTGCAATTAATATTTTGCTATATCATGAATTTGTCTTCCTAATCACTTGTTAGGGCTTTCTTGACAAGGATTATATTGGTTATTAAGATCTCTTGAGGTCCACTGATTCCAGCAAAATCATAAGAGGCAATTATAGCATTCTTACCTCCAGGATCCTGTCCATTACTTATATGCTGAGGCTAATGCACTGTTGTGACTTTGTTCTTAATAGCATCTCACAGAGAAGAACAAAACCTTCCAGATTGCATTGTAATCTGTAAACCTCACATCATTTATTTCCCTGCTTCAGACCTACAGGGCTTTTTAATATGTTGAAAATCCATCTGGCTAAACAAAAAGTTTCTAATGTAAATGCTCTGGGATTAGACTAAAGTAAAGGTCCCCCTGGCAGGTTGCTACTCTCACATGTATGTGGTAGATGTTATCCCGACACAATCTCTTGGGCATCTGGTGCCATATTCAAACACTTGACTACATTTTTCAAAGAAATGTAATTAAATACAGAGATGTCATTTATGTTTTCTAGCAATAAAAACTCATTTTCAAACCACAATTCAAATAAATTAAATTGTTGGAGAAGAAATGGTTATTTTATTATGTGACAATTACAAGGCAGCAAGAGAAGCCATCATGTATTGTCCACAGTTATTATTTTGTTGTTCCCCACCTTCCAAGAGCCATAGCTTTTTCCCCCTATCTACTAAGAAGTAAAGGGCTTGTTTTTAAAGAGAACCTGTCACCTAGTTTATGCCCCCCCTAGCTAAGCACAGAACAAGGTAGTGTCAGACATGCAGTTTCCTGCGCTGTGTCCCTTATCCTGTAAGATGCTGGAGTTTTCGTGCATTTAATGCTCAAATCTGCAGTTTTAAGCCAGAAGAGTCATTTAAAGAGTCATTCAAAGAGTCAGCTTTTTCAAACCCCGCCCACCTGAGGCTAGCCCCACCCACCTCAACTAATAAACCTATTACTTTGAATAGGTAGAAACATGTGGGCGGGGCTAACACCTACTCATGAATAAGATTTATGGGGTAAATGCTCTAAAACTGCTGTATCTTACAGAATAAAGGACACTGCGCTGGAAACAGCTGGTCTGACACTTGCTTGTGCTGCCCTCAGCAAGGGGGGCATAAACTATGTGACAGGTTCCCTTTGAGGGACAAAATGTATTTTCAATGGTGCCATTGACCATACCATATAATGTAATACCAATTCAGAAGCAGGTCAAATAAACAACGGTCACCATAAATAGTGTCTTGCGAAAGTATTCGTCCCGCTTGAACTTTTCAACCTTTTGCCACATTTCAGGCTTCCAACAAGACAATGATCCCGAACATAAAGCAAAACCTACAATGAAAGGTTCACAAATAACAGTCTCCAGGTGTTAGAACGGCCAAGTCACAGTCCAGCCCTGAATCCAATCGAGAATCTGTTGAAAGAGCTGAAAACTGCTGTTCACAAATGCTCTCCATCCAACCTCACTGAGCTCCCGCTGCTCACAAATACTCTCCATTCAACCTCACTGAGCTCCAGCTGCACACAAACGATCTCCATACAACCTCACTGAGCTCCAGCTGCTCACAAACGCTCTCCATTCAACCTCACTGAGCTCCAGCTGCTCACAAACACTCTCCATCCAACCTCACTGAGCTCCAGCTGTTCACAAACGCTCTCCATCCAACCTCACTGAGCTCCAGATGTTCACAAAAGCTCTACATCCAACCTCACTGAGCTCCAGCTGTTCACAAACGCTCTCCATCCAACCTTACTGAGCTCCAGCTGCTCACAAACGCTCTCCACCCAACCTCATTGAGCTCCAGCTGTTCACAAACGCTCTCCATCCAACTTCACTGAGCTCCAGCTGTTCACAAACGCTCTCCATCCAACCTCACTGAGCTCCAGCTGTTCACAAATGCTCTACATCCAACCTCACTGAGCTCCAGCGCCAAGGAAGAATGGGCAAGAATTTCAGTCTCTCGATGTGCAAAACTGATAGAGACAAACCCCAAGATGTCATTGCAGCAAAAGGTGGTGCTACAAAGTATTAACTTAAGGGGGCCGAATAATTCTGCACGCCCCACTTTTCAGTTTTTTATTTTTTACAAAAGTTTAAAATATCCAATAAATTTTGTTTCACTTCACAATTGTGTCCCACTTGTTATGGGTTAAATGCGCTAAAACTGCTGTATCTTACAGAATAAAGGACACAGCGCTGGAAACAGCAGGTCTGACACTATCTTGTGCTGCCCTCAGCAAGGGGGGCATAAACTATGTGACAAGTTCCCTTTGAGGGACAAAATGTATTTTCAATGGTGCCATTGATCATACCATATAATGTAATACCAATTCAGAAGCAGGTCAAATAAACAACGGTCACCATAAATAGTGTCTTGCGAAAGTATTCGTCCCGCTTGAACTTTTCAACCTTTTGCCACATTTCAGGCTTCCAACAAGACAATGATCCCGAACATAAAGCAAAACCTACAATGGAAGGTTCACAAATAACTGTCTCCAGGTGTTAGAACGGCAAAGTCACAGTCCAGCCCTGAATCCAATCGAGAATCTGGTGAAAGAGCTGAAAACTGCTGTTCACAAACGCTCTCCATCCAACCTCACTGAGCTCCAGATGTTCACAAACGCTCTCCATCCAACCTCACTGAGCTCCAGCTGCTCACAAACGCTCTCCATCCAACCTCACTGAACTCCAGCTGTTCACAAGCGCTCTCCATCCAACCTCACTGAGCTCCAGCTGTTCACAAGCGCCTCCATCCAACCTCACTGAACTCCAGCTGTTCACAAACGCTCTCCATCCAACCTCACTGAGCTCCAGCTGTTCACAAACGCTCTCCATCCAACCTCATTGAGCTCCAGCTGTTCACAAACGCTCTCCATCCAACCTCACTGAGCTCCAGCTGTTCACAAACGCTCTCCATCCAACCTCACTGAGCTCCAGCTGTTCACAAACGCTCTCCATCCAACCTCACTGAGCTCCAGCGCCAAGGAAGAATGGGCAAGAATTTCAGTCTCTCGATGTGCAAAACTGATAGAGACAAACCCCAAGATGTCATTGCAGCAAAAGGTGGTGCTACAAAGTATTAACTTAAGGGGGCCGAATAATTCTGCACGCCCCACTTTTCAGTTTTTTATTTTTTACAAAAGTTTAAAATATCCAATAAATTTTGTTCCACTTCACAATTGTGTCCCACTTGTTGTTGATTCATCACCAAAAAATTTAAATTTTATCTTTATGTTTGAAGCCTGAAATGTGGCAAAAGGTTGAAAAGTTCAAGGGGGCCAAATGCTTTCGCAAGGCACTGTATATCTGTATATCAGATATAATTCCAAACAATAATGATGACTCTAAAATACTATATAATAATGTCAAAAATCCACAATAAACTTTATTATAACTATGGTGTTTCACAAGTCCGACACAATGTTTTTAATCACGGCTAAAAAATATTGTTATATTTGTTATAATAAAGTTTATTATGGATTTTTGACATTTTTATATGGTATTTTTGAGTCATCATTTTTGTTTGGGTTCATACCATATAATGCACTGGAAAAAAATAATAATTTGTGGCGCTAAATCTGAAAATACAAAGACAAGTTTTTTTTTTGTTTTTTTTTATGAAGCTCACTGTTAAGTATGAATGATATGCTATCTGTACTCTGAAGGTTGGTCCAATTCCAATAAATTTATGCCATAACACCAGTTTCCATGACTACTAATAATAATAAACAAAACAAAACACACTTGTGGTGTTCTGTATTTTTCTTCCTATGGTGTCCTACATACATAATAAACAGGGTTATATTTTAGTAGATCAGACTTTTCTAGATGCAGAAATACCAATTTTTATTTAACATTTTTCTTTATTATTTTTATTTGGAAAATGAAGGTATTTGTATTTTATTTATTTTTTTTACTTTTTTATTTTACTTGCCTTTAAGTCCACCTAGGGAACTTGCCCACCAAGGAATGCGATTGATCGTATACTGTTCTGCAATAGTAATATATTTCAGAACAGTATACAATAATGGCTCTCCTTCTAGACTCTCTTTGATCCTTTGAATGTTATAGTGTTGAAGTTAGTATCTAGTGGGTTATGATACTGGAAGTGGAGTTCCCTTTGATCTCAACTACATGTGGAGGACCTGCCTGTAACGAACAGCCATTACCTGCCGTGTATGAAGTGGGCTTGGTGATTGAGAGTACTCTCTACACCCTACATGCCCTCTACACCCTACATGCCCTACAATTTACCCTAATTAGACATCAATATTAATGTAATTCAGCCTATAAAATCTATCTTTTTTATATTTTATGCTTCTATGTGAGAAGACGACACCAATGGATTGTGAAGATATCGTTTTGGAGTCGTGGTAAAATAGTTATAACCACTCTATGTATTGTCTACTGACAATAATTATTTCTGAAGACAAATTTAGGTAGAATACCTCTCTAAATATTCAAATTCTAAAGATAAATGAATGTGTATGTTTTAAATTGTCTTCATGATCTCAATTAACTTACGTTTTAGATAATTTTTTTGATTTTTTTTTCTGTTTTAGTTGTTGCCATAGATACATCACATTAATGCCTAGATTTTATCCTAACATGCTGCTTTAGTACAGAGAGATGATCTCTCTGGATAGGTCTGTATTCTTGTAAATAAATCATCTGTCTTCATCTTCAGAGCTGAACTGCCCTTAGGCCCAATAGAGTGAATAGTGTAAGTAAACTCTACAGAGAATGAACATACACATTTTTAGTTACAGTCTAAAATATTCTTTTACAATTGTGCATTGGGAGGTCACATTAAAAAATCTAAAACCTACAATGTCCCAAGGATATCATGTCGACTATTTAGTCATCACAGCAATATATTGTGTACATATCATCAGAACGGCTTTACTACAACCAATCGTTAGGGGATAGCTCCCAAAGGAACCATAAATGGAACCCACTGGCGCTAGATCAAAACTCTTCATATTTCGAAATTTTCATAAGAAAGTATCTAAACCAAGTTCAATGCACTGCTTCATCAGGTCCAAGCCAGAAAGACTTTAATAAAACCTAACAAGTTGAAAAAACTAAAAATACCCAATAAAAAAGACATGGTGTGTGACCATAGGGCTTTGATAAATAAAACATTGACAACATATAAAAAATTCATCATTTTGTGTAATATAGGTTCTTTTCAAACCCTTGAGACATACTATCATCATAAAGTCGAAACCTGAATTCACTATAGTTTAGTAGATCACTTGCCAACAAAACAAGAAATTGCCCAAGAAGTTTAGATCTAACTACTAACCATGACATACAAAGCTCTCCATAACCTATCCCCACCGTACATCTCTGCCTTAATCTCCTATTGCCTCTCCTCCTATAACCACCTGATACCTCCCCTTATATAATATTCGAACCTTACAGGACGTTCATCTCTACTCTTTTCATGTCCATTTTTCCCACAACCACTTCCAAAACTTTTCCCATTCATCATCAATATTCTGGATTTTTCTGTCACAAAATATCAGGCTCTCCTCCACCTTTGAAACCTTCAACAGTAACCTGAAAATGTATAGCTGATAACTTATTGCCTACAATAATCATGCATATACAAAAAGATAAAAACTTGTCCATTCCTGACTTTTATCTCCTTCCCCATCCTGTACCAGTTTGTTGGTTATTAAATGCTATTATTGTATTTGCTTTGGTTTTATGTTATGTTTTCAAACCCCTTTTGATTGTACCACACCTCTAGTTTGATGGTGCTTTAAAAGAAACAAAAACATTTGATACTAATCAAAGTAATAATAGAAATAACAACAACAATAGAAACAAAACAACCAACAACCACCACAACAACAACCACTACAACAACCACTACAACAACCAACCACCACCACCAACCACAATAATATAACAAATAATAATAATAATAATAATAATAATAATAATAATAATAATACTATTAATAATAATAATTTTATAAATACAGCTTATATAATGCTAAAAACAACCAATGAACAAAAAAATCAATGCATGGGGCCATGGTATACAATTACTAGAGCAATACAACAATCCTCACATGAATTAAATGAACTCTTAGTATACAAATGCAGATAGTGCTAAACGAACAATCATGATCTGTGCTATATATGAATGTTTCTACATACTGTACTATTAAGGTATGTTCACACGATCTACTACGGTGCGTACAATACGCTCCACAGTACATCATGTGTTTCGAGAGCTTGCGCTTATACGCGCATACGCCCGAGTCGCGGGGCGGTTGGCAGCACCACCAGCCCCATTTACATTTATTACTCGCGGCGCGTATTCGACGCAAGTAATTGACATGTCACTTATCTCCCCGCGCGTATAATACGATCGTATTGTCCGAGCGAGGAGAGGAGGCGTAATCCATAGTTCTCTAATTTCGGCGTTCATCTCGCTCATATTAGAGTGTAAATACGACGCAAAATGCACGCTCAAATTACCCCGTGTGAACATATCCTAATTATTAAGTCTTTTTATATATCTGGCAAACATTTAGATGTGATGATTGAACAGATATAATATATTTGGGATATTGTATTTACATACATAAGTATTTACCAGAGCCAGGGAAGGATTTATATCTAGCAGAGCCTTCAAATCAACTTAAAGTGGGCTTGTCTAATGCCTGACATTTGTTCATCTTATCAGCACCTGGAGGACCTACAACAGAGCTACTGGTACTCTGGGTGGGCAAGTTTGACCCTATCAGTATTTTTGTAAATTGATATAAAAGTATTTGATAGTATTGTGCTCATGTACAGATCAAGAAATTATGCTCCCAACTGTAGCTACAACATATTAAAATATTAAATTGTTAGTCTTAAGTTATCACCAAATGCATTTCCAGTTTATTGTACCAAATCTACAGTATATTTTAAATTTTTTTTTTTCCCTAAACGGAATTCTTTCTAAAGAAAGAACTGCAACAATCAATATCCATGATGAGACTGTGTTCTGCTAAAAGAAAAGTCAGAAGTCTCTCAAGATCTGTAACTTCTCTGTAGTAGCTCTGGAGAATAGGAATTCTAGATCTAATATCAAGATTGCAGATGATGTGTAATCTTTTGAGATCCAAATCAACACATACAACAGAAATACATATCTAGAGGAAAAATACCTATTTCTTTTGTCATGGTTTTCCCCAATTTGTTACAATGTGCTTATTTCCAACTAATTTTCTAATTTTTGCATATAATGACTGCATATTTATTCAATAGCTATAGATATATGTCATACAAGCTAGAAACAATATCTAAACAAATATATATCTATATCTGCATCTCTCTCGCTATATATAATATATATATATATATATATATATATATATATATATATATATATATATATAAATAAATATATATATATATATATATATATATATACACACACACATAGACAGATAGATCTATGGACAGATAGCCGTAAATAGATAGATATGAGATAGATATGAGATAGATAGATATGAGATAGATATGAGATAGATAGATATGAGATAGATAGATAGATATGAGATAGATAGATATGAGATAGATAGATAGATAGATAGATAGATATGGGATAGATAGATATGGGATAGATAGATATGAGATAGATAGATATGGGATAGATAGATATGGGATAGATATGGGATAGATAGATATGGGATAGATAGATAGATAGATAGATATGGGATAGATAGATAGATAGATAGATAGATTAGATAGATAGATAGATAGATAGATATGAGAGATAGATAGATATGAAATAGATAGATATGAGATTAGATAGAATAGAATGATGATAGATAGATAGATATGAGATAGATATGGGAGGGATAGATAGATAGGATAGATAGATATGAGATAGATAGATAGATAGATAGATAGATAGATAGATAGATAGATAGATAGATAGATAGACTCAAACCAAAATAATATGTGAAAGATTCAGGACTAAAAAACTTTTTGCCATACTAAAGCTTGTATACAGCAACAAAAATAACCTCACCTGGTCCCACTAAGAATTGGACTATGTATGGTGGAACACCATGTCTGACTGACAAAACACAATTCACATTAAGTTTTCAATATATTAGGAACAATATAGTCTCTTACAGGTGAGTGCAACAAAAGAGCAAGACATAACCAAATATGTGGTATTGCAGTCAGTTGGATTCCCAAATCCTATTTGAGTTAATGGAATAAAATGTCACATGTAGAACTTTCAAAGAACAAGGAAAAACAAAAAAAAGAAGAAAAATTTAAACTATACCCATGGTTACTTTTAAAATTCTGCAGCAACATAAATTCTATAAAAAAAAATACCCAGTATAAACCTTAATATTTGACAACAATGAGATGTTTTCTATTAGGCTTGAATACGTTAACCTTTCAGTATATCTATAATTGGCAGCTGACCAATCATTGGCCAATTCTCTCCTCATTATTAGGTCAATTTGGCTATTAAGCTAGAAAACTGCTTCTAAGTTCTGTATAGAGTTTATTCATCTACCCGTTACAAAGAATATTTTTAAAGGTTTCCACTTCCTAAGACAAACTAATAGGCAGTTCCTGCTTCCCCATAAAATAAAAAAAAAAAAATAATCACCTACCCCCGATTCCCTGGTTCCAGCACTTTAACTCACCGATATACTGTTTTAAGCATTCCGAACAAGGATGTCACCTATTGGCTGCAGTTGTAATGTGCCACTTCCTACATCATTGTTCTGAAGTGAAACGCTCCTGTAGAACCCCAATTTTTGCAGGACACTGATAGATCTACATATAAAATTATGCCCTAAAAATAGCCAAAAGTTTTAATATTGGTGAAGAATAACCCTTGGTTGTTTACAGAGACCTTGTCACTTAGTAGTGTTTATATTGTTAGAAGTATATGGTTATTACAGTGCACTTACTGTGATTAACTGATTGCTTAGTGATGATGTTTTACGCTTTTGTATGGCTGAGCTAATTAGGAGGCTAATAATTACTATGCTTAATACTTTTTCACAGGAAGTGCTTATGCCATAACTTTACATTTTTTCTGATTAACATATATGAAAATTAACACAGGGTGATCTATTCTTAGCAAAATCTTTAGAGTTTTGCTCAGATCTCAGTGGGGAGTATTTAACTAGCACATACATCACTGGTTGCATTTATTGCATTATGTTGCTTGATTGCATTGCAATTACATTTGCTACAATATGCATGGATGGCATGAGTAAACCATGAAATAATCTATGTTGGACACAACAAAGATTATATTTTTTGGTTAAATAAAGCATACATAAAAGGCAAATTCTATATCCCTGAGGAGGAAAAAAAAAACCTATGGCTATGTTCAAAATTGAGTTTTGCCGTTTTGCCGCCTTATCAGGGATTACAGTATTTTTAAGACATGACTCGTGTACTCTTCAGCGCTAATCCTGCCATCAATAATACTGAATCTCGGCTGAAAACCTCAAGGACCCCACATTAAGTTAATAGGATTCATTAGGAGTTGTTGGGACCTGTTCGAAATTGGATTGTCATGCCGTCACTGTACTATTATTAATGGAAGTCATGACCGAAACTTGAACAGAACCTCAATCATGTTGGCGCGGAGATATTTGACTTGTTTGTCAAATTTACTGGTTGTAAATTATGGAAAATAAATCAGAATTTCATGAAACCTGTAAATCATAATAATAGGCAAATAGAATGATAAGCAAAAGGTAAACATTACGGTAAATATGGTCAAATTTATGGTAAATAATAGGCAAGTATGGTAAACAATAGGTAAATATTATGGTAAATAATAGATAAATGTTACGGAAAATAACATAAATAATAAGGGTAAATAATAGATACATATAGGCAGTCCCCGACTTACACCGTTCCAACTTACGTCTGTCCCCTAATTACAAAAGGAGACTTATGGGGCATGCTGGCACTTGTAGTTCCATGTTAAACAGCAGATAGTAGCTGTGGAATGACAAGTTCCAGCATGCCACAGCAGCACATAAGGTGAAATCTTCTTAACAGGGGCAGAGACAGCAAATCAAATGTAAAAACCCTTCCCTGCACTATCCAAAACTAACAAAGAAGCCCTGTTGTTCTGTAGTTACATGTAATAAATCTACCTGTTCCGACTTACATACAAATTCAACTTAAGAACAAACCTACAGTCCCCATCCCGTTCGTAACCCTTGGACTACCTGTATTATGTGTAAGGATTAGGTAATGGGGTGGTCATCTCCTGGGTAGACAGGCACAGTTTAGCGGGCACATTAGTCCAAACAACAAGAAAAAGTTTGTTTAACCGAGCTCAGCCAGTTTTATTGGTAGCTTGTGGTACATAAATACAAAAGCAAACAAACCAAACCCTATGCCTGTCCGGCTCTATCAAAACTGAAGGATTCCTCTCTATCCCAGTGGCGGCCTCACACCGGGCACCATAACTTAACAGCATGTCCATACCACAAGCAATGCTCCCCCAGGCTCCTAGCAGATGACCTGTTCCCAGGCTGAGAGATTGTGTCTGTACGTCTGGCCTTATATGAGGCTACCTCACCTTGGGTTAATTAGACAGCCCAGGACCCGGACTGTCCAGGTAGAGTGGGGGTCCACCCTCGCTTTCCCCACTCCAGCAAACTAGGCATTTGAAAACGGGTTTTATTTAAACCCTACACATAGAAATCCTAGATCTCTAACAACTCTGATTCCCTGGTTGCTTTTTACCTGACAGACAGGAGGAATCTTGGGCAAATATATACTCCCTCTATGACTGGTCCAGACACTCTGTCACATAGGGTATATAATAGATAAATAGTATGGTAAATTATAGGTAATGGTAAATAATAGTTAAATGCTACAGTAAATAATCTATAAAAATAAAGGTAAATAATAGATACATATGGTAAAGAAAAGGTAAATATTATGATATATAATACACAGATGATACTAAGCTCTATAAAGTAATCAACACAATAGAGGATAATGTGTTATTACAAAGGGATCTGGATAAGTTGGAGGCCTGGGCAGGGAAATGGCAGATGAGGTTTAACACTGATAAATGCAAGGTTATGTACATGGGGAGGAAAAATCCATTACATGATTACATGTTCAATGGAAAAATGCTGGGTAAAAGTGCCATGGAGAAGGACTTGGGAATCCTGGTGGACTGTAAACATCACTGTAGCAGCCAGTGTCATGCAGCAGCTGCCAAGGCAAATAGAAACATGGTTTTATTAAAAGGGGCATAGATGCACATGATGGGAACATTATTCTCCCATTATACAAGTCAGTGGTTAGACCACACATGGAATATTGTGGACAGTTTTGGGCACCAGTGCACAGGAAAGACATTGTAGAGCTTGAACCGGTACAAAGGCGGCAACAAAAATAATGAAAGGACTGGGTGGACTACAATACCCAGAAAGATTAGCAAGATTGGGGTTATTTAGAGAAAAGACGGCTTCGGAGGGAGGGGACATAATAAATATGTTTAAATATATTAAAGGTCAATATAGAGATGTCTTCCAAGATCTATTTTTACCCTGGATTGTATCTAGAACAAGGGGGCATCCTCTACATCTTGAGGAAAGGAAGTTTTTACATAAACATAGAAAGGGATTCTTTACTGTTAGAGCAGTGAGACTGTGGAACTCTCTGCCAGAGGAACTTTTCATGGTGAATTCAATAACAGAGGTCAAAAAGGGTTTGGATGCATTTCTCAGCAAATTATTTAGAGATTTGCTCAGATCTCAGTGGGGAGTATTTAACTTGAACATACATTACTGGTTGCATTTATTGCATTATGTTGCTTGATTGCATTGCAATTACATTTGCTACAATATGCATGGATGGCATGAGTAAACCATTAAATAATCTATGTAAAAAAAGACTTGACCTTAATGCCGTGTTCACACTGCTTATTCCCGACGGATTTGTGAGCCGTATTGAGCTCACAAATCCGGCGTGAATAAGGGGCGGGCCGGGGGCGGGGCCGGAGCGCGGCGGGGGCGCCGCTCCCCGGCCCCATAGACAATGCATTGTTTACGGCGCGTCTGCGCCGTAAATAATGTGCATGTCACTTTCTCCTCGCCCGGTGAATTCGCCGAGCGGGGAGGAGCGACGGAATCCACTGTTCTCTATGAGAGCAGTGGATTACCATAATGACAGGGACGGATTGGAGCCGTACTGAAGCGCAAATCCGGAGCGTAGTACGGCGCCAATCCGTGCCCAAATAAGCCGTGTGAACGAGGCCTAACTTAAAGCTGCTACTCAGTTCAAGCTGTGTTGTGAGTAGTGTTAGGCTTTGGATTTGTTTGCAACAGGCTGCTTCAGACTTTCCAGGCATCTCCCATTGCATTACTCAGCTGGTGAGCTGACTTAATAGCTATATGTGTTTGGAGGCTTTGGATTTGGGTCAATATTCATCTTGGATCGAATTTAGAAACGGTTAATAAAGCTGCAACCAACCCTCATCCATTAACCTCTTACCGACATTGGACGTACTGGTACGTCCTAGTGTTTGTAAGTGGCTATGTAGCTAATTTCAGCTGACACCCACCAGTAACAGCACGAAATGGAGCCGGCTCCATTCCATGCTGTTTAACCTCTTAGACGCCATGGCTATCAAGGCTGCAGCGTCTAAATCAATGAATTTATCCTGTATACTGAACACCACAGAAGCAAAAAATAAAAAAAATGCAAAAATTGTGTGGTCATTTCAGATCCAATAAAAATTGAAATTAAAGTGATCAAAAAAGTTGCCTTGATTCAAAACTGGTACCAGTAAAAAAGTTGTTGGTCTCAAAAAAATGGTGCCCTGACAAAAATTTAAAAAAAATTCTGGATTTTTTTTCTATGGTACCAAAACATAACTAAAACACTTGGTATTGCTGAATTCATATCAACCGTTAGAATACAGATAACACATGAATTACACCAAAGTTTCAACGCCGTAAAACAAAACTGCTGCAAACGTAGCACAAAGTAAATTTTTTCACATTTTGCCCCCCTTACAATTTTTTTTTCCGGCTTCCCAATATATTCTATGATACCATAAATAACATTATTAAAAGTACATCTTAAATAAAATAAAAGCCTTCATATGTCCATGTAGATGAAATAATAGAAAAAAGTTATGGCTCTGGGAAGGCGAGGAGGAAAATCTGAACGTGACTGTGACAACTCACTCTTGTCCGGATGCCATTTTGGGTCATCCTGGGGGTACTTAGCTCACAGGATCGCTGTCTTTGGTAAACGGTATTGGTACACCGACACCAGGCTTCTCTTTATCCTGGCCTCAGCCAGCTTTATTGAGGCTCAGAAAAATGTACAGAAACAAAAACAAACCATATTCTCGGCCTTCTGGCCACTGACTATACATCTAGATCTCTCTATCGTGGTCTGGATCTAACATCCAGCATCACCAAAACACGTACTCACAATCCAGTACACTGTACAGGCTTCCCTCAAGCCTCTGGGGGGCCAGAGCCTCTCGTCAGCTCCTTTGCTGCTCCACACTCCAGGTAGCAGACCACGCCCCCTGATCACCTATATTAGCAAGCCTTTAATAGGTCTCCAGAGATCTACCAAAACCCCGTCCTGGAACGTAGGAACAGCCACCCACCCAACACTATGGCTGTCTAAAAAAAGCCACCCCATACATAGCCGACTAGCAGCTATTCTAGCCGCTACTGTGTCAGTAATATAACATTATCAACACAATATAGGTGGCTTTTCCCCACCAAGACCAGGTCCTCGGTGGCGTATCTGCATCAGGTCTCTGGCTGCACAACCTCTAGAGGCAGAAACCTGCGACTATCGGAGGTAGCTCTGCCAGTGACGAAAAAAAAAAAGGTTGCGTCGGGAAGGGGTTAAAAAATTTCCAGTTGTCCTGGTCAATTTATTTAAGTTTATCTTTAACCACAAGGGGAACACACAGGTAATGGTGGCGCCTGTCTACAGTCAATGACGACACCCAATTCTATTTAGTATCTCTAAACAAGCATGTCTGTGTTCTATGGTTATGGCCCAGGTCGTGGGCTATAAGTGGCCCCTAGGCAACACTATGTGCTCCTCTGTATTATTTTGACCAACAAGTTTAATGAGGAAGATGGACACAAGATGCTACAACATATTTCTATGACAATAAAACAAAGGATCAGCTGTTACATAATCAGAATCCCATCTATTCATATCAGAAACATATTACAATGCTCCTCATATAAATGAAAACACACAGCACAAAATCCTATTCAGCTATTTTCTGCGTCCACTCTCAGAAAGATTTTTTTTTTTATTTTTTTCATTTTTAATGAGACCGACCCGGAGCGATCACTCTGACTGACCTTAGCAGAATCCGACGTGATGTGATTAAATTATATCTCACATCGGCAAGAAGTTATTACAGAAGATTTTCAAATGTGGGAAGGGATTTTTCTTATTGCAAAATGTACTAAATTACAGTCTCCTCAGATATTAGGTTCCTGCAGTGCTCTTTCACATCGTTTCATCAATTCCCAGGATAAAGCAGGCAGAATGTAACTCCTGTTACACTGTGCTAGCTTGTTAGCATGCAGATGGGTTTTAATCTTGGTGTGCATGGTAGAAGTGGTGACAGAACACGGCTCAGCCTCCTCTGATTGCCAAGTAGACTAAATAATAATATTCATCATAATACATTTTCTTTCAAGACAACTCGGATCACTCATCAGCTGATTAATGGTTCAGCTCGGAAATTCTAGCCCTCCGATAGCACACTCATAGCTTTAGGATAACCTATATAGGTCACAAATCAATACAACTGCACTGATTTCCCAAGCCAAATGATCAGTGTATATCTTGTTGCTGGGACTGGTAGGCTCAGGATGAATTGCTGGAAAGAAGCTGCACAATAATCATGGGTTTTAGCGAGTTTAGAGTAGAACAAAAAAATGGGACATTATTTACTTAAAGGGGTTTTGCCACGATCTAATGTTAACGTGGGATCCTCCAAAATGGATATTTAATCACTTTTCTAAATATATGTCATGAAAAAAAAGTGAAGCCTCTGACAGCTACAACCTGACTTACATGTCCTTGGTTTCCTGACGGTTTACATTAGACACGACCAGGAGCTGACAGTAGCTGATCTGGCCGTGCTTTGGTTGTTTGCACTTCTTATCTGATGGCAGGGAACATGAACTAGCTCGGAAGGGACTGGGGAGAAAGTTCCTGTGTCTTTTGTATAGAGAATCTACTGGTTGTAATGTAATTATCTGAGTAAACATACAGACACTCCCTCACACTCTGCTCAGCCCCCCTCCCTCTCCGTTCATGAAGGAATGAAAGAAGGCTGCCTGCTGAGCTTATCTTCTCTCCTGAGCAAATAAGAGGGAGAAATAAAACACATATAACTTCAGCGCAATACAGTTATCCCTGTGGATTAGCAAAACAATGTTTGCTCAACTACAGAGACTGAGTATCAGGAGCGTGCATGGGAGGTGGAATGATGACATCACAGAGGAGGTACTTGTTTTTTTCAACACAGAAACACAACACCCCTTTTTCAAACCTCAAGAGGGAAGTATCAGCCTGTTAGGTGAGGAACTCACTTCTTTAAAAACAAAAACACACGGCCATACTTGCAGCTCAATGGCTGGACAATGGACTAAGCCCAATAGGAGGCAAAATAAGCCCCAGTGCTACCTGGAAGAAATATAGCAAGTGCAGGTAACTAATGAGCAGTTGATCACACACCCATCCACTAGTGACACAACTGCTTAGTAAAACTGCACATTGAATAGGTACCAATCCACACCACTAGTTTAGAGTAGATATTACATTAAAGCCCTCATCAGATTTTCCTTTCACCTCACTATAACATTATTCTCTAGTGCAAAAACCAAGTATTATGGAAGAAAAGCACCAACATGGGATCTAGTCTATACATATACAAGCGTTTATGGCATATCCATAGGATCTCCCATCTTCTCAGGTGTTGCTCTTTTGGAGGAACAATCCATAATTTTAATCCAAATATACTTTGAATTAAATCTTGACTTCTTAAATGGTCTTCATGATACATTTTAATTAATACACTTACATAGCATTTGATTATAGTGTTTGAACCCTGTTCATAAAAAAATTAAAACTTTGGACGACATGTCCAAAAATGGGCGTTATTAGCTGCAGTGTAAAGTGCACCTGAAAGTACGATCCTCTCAAAAATCTGGCATGTGGTATACAGTGCATAGTAAACTTAATGTACCTAAAGTGGCGCATAGTATATCATTGGTAGTGTATGTAATGTGCCTATCGAGGCGCATTGCTCACGGAGGCGCCTAACATATCATTACTAGTTTATAGGCGGAAGGCCCATTACATAAACTAGTAATGATATGTATGCGCCTCATATGCAAAATTCAGCTCGATACGCATTACATAAACTAACAATGTTATGTGATGCAATTTGCACAACGTGTCTTTGTAGGCGCATTATTTTTTTTGAGAGGATCGTCCTTTATGGCGCACTTTACACTGATTTAAAGCGCCTAAAAACTGCCGTGGTGACGCCAATTTTCGGACACGAAAACTATTAAAATAGCGAGTCGAACGCCATGTCGAACTCAAACATTTACTCGAACGAACAGTAAATGTTTGGTTCGGCTCGAGTTCTTAAAAATCTTGAATTTCGACTCGAACTTTACTTTCCTCGAACGGTTCGATCAACACTATTGACTGTAAATCATTGGGACTGAGTGACGCCCGTCTGATATGAATATTTTATTTTTGTGCGCCATATACGTTGAGTGACCTATTGTTTTCTGTTTATGTATTAACAAACTTACACTAACACCCCCAAAAACTAATCTCTCTAGTTCCTAACTACATATTAGGCTACAACTGATATCTTATGAAATAATTATTTGCAATTTAGATCCAAAAATATCTGATTTTGTGCTACAATGCAAATAAAAACTACTGGGACGCATAGCTATGTATGAAAGAAAAAAGAAATCCATAAAGACCACATGTATGAACCTGTTTAGGTCTAAAACTCACTTTTTTGCCCATAGGTTACTATGGGCAAAAGAGTGAGTTTTAGACCTAAACCTAAACAGTGTCTCTTTTTGATCATCCAAAGAGTTGGCAGGTATGGGATATGCTATATGCAATCAAACAGATGTATGAAATGTTGTTGTAATAAATTTTCCCCAATTACTTGATTGGTTACCATACACCCAACCAGTTATAGTCAAAGAGTTACATTATTAAAGCACAGCTGGATTTTCCATGGGTGGGTGTATTTTGAGGCACTTTTTATGTCCTACAGGATAAATCATAACCATGGCACATGTGGCCCTCTGTGATGTGCATAAATTGTCTCTCTAACTTCCAGTTAGTTCCATAAGTTTGCAAGGATAGCCTCTTGGGTGCGACATGCCACTGTACATCATCAGATGCTGAACCTGCTGAAGGCTTTATTGCTTTTCTGAACCAGGCCATAGTCATCCCCTGATAGAAACAAAACACAATTTCTCATTCTGCTTAGGTTCGATCGCAAACAAAGATTGCACATTTTGTGTTTGTGGTTTTTTTTTGTTTTTTTTTTTACAACCGGAAAACTAAATGTAAAAGGTACAACAGCAAATTATTTTCTCCAAAATAATATATATTCTTAGTTTTCAAACAACAAAAGCACAGGGAATTAAAACAGTGTCCGCCGGAGACATTTTTATTATTTCACATCAAATTTACACTCCAAGAATATATCTATTTTACCGTGGACAAATATAAAACAAACACAAAACACTTTCAGGGCAAATAAAAATGTTGGAGCCACTAACAGACCCTTACAAAATAAAACTGTTTTAAATCAGCTTCATTTTTCTATGGTATGAAAGCTTTTTTTATTGTAGCTGTTCTATAAGGTAACCATATGAAAAATCTACTCTTTATGTTCTCTCCACTGTGTGTATTACTTTACAAAGTTCTGCCTAGAATTCGGAGGGAGAGTTGATAATATTTATAGTGATCTATGTTGACTAGGAGAAAAACTATACTATTTTTGTTACCAACTGGTAGGTGGGTCTGCATGGTTGGCCACAAGAGTTAACGATAGCCAAGTCAGGGAGCAAAGTCTAAGAAGTCCTATGTGGTCACCAGAACCCATCGCTAGGCAAGATGGACTTTGTTGTGGGTATCTCCAAGGTCACTATCCCTAATGTGGTAACTCGTAGTGCTAGCCAAGATGCTAACCAGGTACCGAAGGACAGGCAGAGACATGGTTGAGGTACAGGAAGATGTTCTGGGCAGGGTGCAGGCTATCAGACAGTGGTAGTCAAGTATAAGACCAGGGCAGGCAACAGGCAAGGGAGTAGTTGGGGAAACTAAGCCATGGGTCAAACAAATGGACAGGAATAACACAAAGGCTATTTTCGCACAGGGGAATTTCGGCATGCATTTCACATCGTATTTGCACTTAAACACGGGCAAGATGCGCCGGAAATTACGGTAATCCACAGTTCTCATAGAGAACTATGGATTACACCTCCTCTCCCCGCTCGTACAATACAATCGTATTGTATGCACGGGGAGATAAGTGACATGTCAATTACTTGCGGTGAATACGCACCGCAAACAATGACTGTCAATGGGGCCGGCGGGCTGCCCCCCCCCCTCGCCGCGTCGTGGGAGTATGGGCGTGTCAGCGTGACTCCCTAACACCCGCCGTAATTGCGGGACGTACTGTACGTCCAGCAATTATGCCGTGTGAAAGCACAGTAACAGAAACTAATAACTGGCCAAGAGGAAGCTGAAAGGTTTCCTGGTGAAACCCCAAGCAAAACATCATTGGTTTCGGAAAAAAGTTGGGTAGCGTGTGCTGACCCTGAAAAACAGAGAGGACTGCAGCCACAGAGAGACTGTCCGGGAGCATAGGAAAGTAGTAGTCACCCAATGGGAAGCAGAAGAGAGGTGTGAGAAGAGTTGGGGCTGCAGGAATGTACTGCAGGCACATCCGCAGACTGGAACATGAACCATGGTGTGCGCCATGACAATTTCTAGGGGTCTACAGTATTTTACTGGTTAGTACAGGCACTGCCAATCAGTCTCACAGAAAAAGTGTTGGCATATTGCTAGAACATGTAATGCTAACAAAATCTGATCATTGATAATCTGATAAATACATCCCTTGTTTATTGCTAGAACAAAGAATAAGTGGTCTTGCCAAGTTGCCACAGAGTTGACCATCAACTATAATTGGCTCTTGTCTCATGATCTAAGTAGAACTTGGCTTTTTCAGTGCCTGATCGTTTTGATAACTGGCAGTGGTGAAGGCACATGACTGAACATGAGAAATATCATAAAAATAGTGTTTCTCCTCTTAGATTTGGGTCAGGCTGGTAATGTCTGACACAAGTTTTGTCACCATTCCACCACTGCTAGAGCAGAGAGGAGAAAAAAAAACACATCAAAGTGTGACCCTACTCTCCTGGCAACTGGTAAAGCAGAGAAAAGTGGTTGTTTCTTAGGAAACTTCTGTAAACAAACAGAAGATAAGAACTATTCTAACTTTGAAATAAAACAGAATAAGCACAGCAATGTATTTGTTAATACTTTTCATTTACCTACATGTTAAAAGTTAATCAATGTGGTAATAACACCCCTTTAATGGTTAAATCTGGGGGCAGTAATGGAAAATTAAAAGGAGTTTCAATTAATTTCCATGAAAAAACCACATAGAACAAAATGGACATTAATCACTCAAAAAACACGACAATTTTTTTGGGCCATATTCACAGCTCAATGGCTGGACTAGATTGAACCCAGTAGCAGACATCTCTGGCTTATATGCTACCTGGGAAAAATTAACAGGTGCAGCTAATTGATGAGAAACAGCTCACACACCCCACTGCTAGGGGAACAATTAGATGATAAAAAACTGCACATTAACTTGTTAATACCTGTTCACACCAGCAAGCAGAAAAGCCACAGTATAATGCATGGAGAGATTGCACAAATGCAAAAATACCAATAAAACAACCACTCACATATTCTCAATGCATGAGGGGGTGGTTGCTGGTACTACAATTGCATATAAAAAAGATGCCATAAATACAGATACATGTGGTCCACCATGCTGGCTTACAACCTATTAGTGATGCCCATACTATTAGATTAGGCTGGCTGCCCAGCACTTTCTCGGTGTCCAACACCTTATTTATATGCAGCAGTAATACCAGCAACCTCCCCCCTCATGCATTGAGGGTATGCGAGTGGTTGTTTCATCGGTATTTTTGCATTTGTGCAATCTCCCCATGCATTATACTGTGGCTTTTCTGCATGCTGGTGTGAACAGGTATTAAGTTAATGTGAAGTTTTTTATCATCTAATTGTTCCCCTAGCAGTGGGGTGTGTGAGCTGCTGCTCAGTAATCAGCTGCACCTGTTAATTTTTCCCAGGTAGCATATAGGCCAGAGATGCCCGTTACTGGGTTCAGTCTAGTCCAGCCATTGAGCTGTGAATATGACCCAAAAAATTGTCATGGGTTTTGATTAATTTCCATGGTTAGATGGTTCTTGAATGTACAAAGGGCATTTTTGCCCATAACAGATTTAAAGGAATTGATCATAATGTAGTCAAGATGGCCGCTACTCTTGAATACTTTAAGCAAAGACCGTCTGGGCACTTTGGTTACACTTGGCTTTTATATAATAACTTCCTAACATTCATGAAATAAAGCAATTGCAGATTTTAGCCTTGATTCAAAGTCAAGTCCTGGTTGTTATGGAAACATCCTGTTTGTTGCATCATCTTTCTCACCTGATGCTCAGAAGAGAGATACATTAGCTTATCCCAGAATACGATTTCTAATAAAACAACTACATAGACAATATTGCAGCAAAACAAAACCGAGCAAACAAATAAATTACAGGTTTTAAGGTTTCAAAACCTTCATGGAGATGTCAGAAATCAAACTAAGGCTTGAATTTAAAGCGCGGGGTCCCGATCAGTCGGCACAATCCCAATTTGCACAAAATAATGCATTCACATTAAGCAAGTCAAATGCAATTTACTAAGGTGGCTTGATGGTTACATGTTTGGTATCTCCGTACATTCTCTATGACGGCTTTGTATTGAAGATGGCAGAGCAAGAAGCATAAATGGAGAAGGGTTTATGACAGGAGATGCTACAATATGTTTAAGGAGCAAAAAACAGATATATACAGAAGAAAAACGAAACTATGGATGGGCTTGCTTATTTTTAATGTTAAAGTTATAGAGGAATTTAAAATTTGTCTAAATTCGGTCGTTACTATAGGGCAGACTCTCACAACTTTGCAGTCAACGGGGACAAAAACTACCGTCACTACCCAGAAACGCCCCAAGACCTCCAGTTACTGTCCCCAGACGGACCGCTATGTTCTCCAAAGAGGTCAAAACTGCCCATTTTGGGCTGTGGTTTCCAGAAGCCCTGTCCTCTTGCAAGCAGCCAAAAATTATTTGCAGGATTGCAACTGGGCTGCATGTTGTACAGATAGGGGGTGAACCCCGAAACATGGCAGGTATTGCACAGTATGTCATGACAATGAGATATGATAGGTCTCTGGCTTGTATCTTATTCTGGTCTAAAGATATGGACTTATACAGATTTTCAGCAGGACTTCAATGACATGACCGACCTAAACTGTATACTTCTTCGTTCTCTCCGGCCTCCCGTTTAGCACTCACTTCAATCCATCCTCAACTCTGCTGCCCATCTTATCCACCTCTCTCCTCACTACTCCTCTGCCAATCCCTTCACTGGCTTCCCATTGCCCAGCGAATTAATTTCAAGTTACTAACCATGACCTACAAGGCTCTCCATAACCTCTCCCCTCCATACATCTCTGCTCTAATCTCCAGATACCTCCCCTCACGCAATCTCCGCTCCTCACAGGACCTTCTCCTCTGCTCTTCTCTTACCAGCTCCTCACACAACCATCTCCAAGACTTCTCCCGTGCTTTCCCCACACTCTGGAACTCACTGCCCCAACACCTCAGACTCTCCCCAACTTTTACTATCTTAAAAAGCATCATGAAAACCCATCTCTTCAGGAGCCTATAAACTACAATAACCCTGTTGCCACTACACCCCCCACAAACATGTCTGCCCCTCACCTCCTGTCTCTTTCCCCCTGCCTAGTAGATTGTAAGTCTATGCGGGCAGGGTCCTCTCTCCCTCTGTATCAGTTGTTAGTCACAGATTGTCACTATTGTAATTGTTTGACTTATGTTATGTATGTAACCTCCTGAATGTACAGCGTCCTGGAATCAATGACGCTATAAAATAACTAATAGTAATAATATACACCGTAAGACTTTGCAGGTGTACTATTTACTATATGGAATGAGTGGTTATACATTTGAATTAGCAAAGAATTCCATGATTTGGGCAACGTTTATAAGTCCTGTTGCTCTCAATCCCTCACTGAACCTCATGCAGTTGATTTCCACTGTGACAAAAGTACAAGTCGCAAAGATAACTTGACGATAAAGCTGCTAATCTACAGTCTTACTCACGACAAAACGCCTTGACAAGGTTGACCCAATGTTAAGACTTTACAACTGTCAAGATAAACTTTGCTACTTTCACAGTAGTCACACCTCAGAATATATGACATTGGGGCCACCAGAAGTGACCAATTTTCATTTCAAAAGCAACCAACAATCAACACATTAACTAGGCTTCTGTTACATCTAATTTTAAATTTTTACACCTAACAGGGAAGCAATGTTCTTTCAGTTTGTATTGTCATCTTTACGGGAGGGTTGGTGGACATATAGAGGAGTCCGCATCTACTAATAGGGTTTTTGCCATGAGTAAATTGATGTGGAACTTTGAAATGTAAATACAATTATTTACTCATAAATTACTAATATTATGCTCTGCTGTTTTGCTTTAGTGTCCATTTTTACAGTCATCTCCGAGGGTTAACCAGGGTGTGAAGCTCCTCAGGTCAAGTGACATGTTGCCAACATCATCTACCAGCGTCACTAGTGTTCAAACCCCAGGTGCTTCATCGTACTCTGTCCACTTACTCCTTAGTAATAGTCAAAAGTGCAAATAATAGAAAAAACCAATGAGCTTGAATGATTGAAAGAAGAAATAAAATCCAAGGTTTGGTTCCTGCAGGTTTGAACCAGGACCCTTGTACACTGAGCATAAGTTTACCAGGCTCCATAGCATTCAGTAATCAACATTAAACCAGTCCTTTCCTTGACTATAGAGATAAATGGCCTTGATGTCATCCGGATGTCAATGGTTTTGGGATTTCAAACTAACTAGGTAGCGCCCTAATAGAGCGACGCAACACAGGAGGTTGAATGAGATGTCAAAACTTTTGGGATAAACTCTGTTATTAGGACCCTTTCTCTATCATCATGGAAGAGTAATCTTCATCTTTATCCTATGTTAAAAGACTTATGAACATTCTGTGACTCAGGTAATTGTTTGTAATAGTCCACTAACATAGTCAATTCTCATTGTCTTCTCTTGGGTGTTACGTGTTAATACCATGTATTTGTATCCAGAATTGATACCACAAGGGATTATGCAAAGGATATATAGGTAGCCAAACTATAGGCAAGTGCAGTAATCCACAGTAAAATCAGAGGATTACGGGATTGAACCGGGTACCTTTTAAGGGGGATCTACATCACCGCCACTTTATTAGGTACACCATGCTACAGTGACCCCCTTTTGCCTAGAATGCCTCAATTCTTCGTGATAGATTCCACAGGTGTGAACGATGCTCATTTGAGTACCAAGGCCCCAAGAGTACAAATATACCCACAACCATGACAACCAAATCACCAGTCTAAACCCTTGATACAAGGCAGGATGATCCATGCTTAGACTTTCTTGATCCAAATTCTGAGTAAACATCTTTACATCCAATGTGCAACAGAAATCGAGACTCATTCAGACCAGCAAGTTTTTATATGTCCCAATCATTTCTCAGTCCAATTTTCGATCTTGGGTTAATTGGTAGCTCAGTTTTTCCTGTCTTAGCTGAAGAGGATGGACCCGGTGTGGTCTTCTGCTGCAAGCTCATGCCTCAAAGTGCCAGCTAAGGTCATAGGATCATCTTGGTCATGCTTTGTTAAAGGAGGGATATCGGATTTGGTATATCCCTTTCTATCAGTCGAACATGATTCGTCTGACCCTATGACAAAAGGCATTTCCCACGGACTGCCATCCTGAGTGGTTTTTCTTTGTTCGGACCATTCTCTGTAAACCGCAAATGGTGGATAAAAATCCCAGTTGGTCAGCAGTTTGAAAATACACAGACAGCCCTCGGCAAAACCATGCCTCCAATTAGCACTCAAACACCTTTCATTCCCATACTGATCTCAGACCCTGACTCGAGAAAATGGCTTACAATGTCCATGCAATTGCCTATGAATTGTTTTGGCCAATGATTGAACTGATTAAATAATGTATAACGAGCAGTTAGAAGTGTACAATAAAGTGGCCCGTTGAGTGTACTTTTATGTGTCTTATCCACCTTAGATTAGGTGAGTGAAAGTATGGTGATGACAAGACGCCCCACAGTACATGTCGAAATGCAAGTAGCTGCGTAGATTCCCATTGAGTGGTAGTGCATGATGGTGCCAGCTATGTATCTTATGGTAGAAGAACTGCGAGAATAGATCCCTTGGTGACGGGTAAAATTGTGAGAATAAACCTGAACAAAGGTTTAGTAAAGAGGGTCTCTCTAGCAGCTGTGGTAGACCCTGATATGCAGCATCGTGCTAACCCTATACAAAGACAAAGGGCTTACAACTAATGTTGCAGCATTGCCTTCTTGATATTGTTTTGAGCACAAATCATCAAACTGTAATCATTCTAAGTCCGCGGTATTAGTATAGTATAGCGCCTCTCTACAGTACAGTGCCGTACTACATGTCCTGTACTGCTCTTACATGTATTAGTGAGGTGCATGCAGTCATTGGTGTGTTATCTAAGCGCCTCTCTACATCTCAGTGCGGGACTCATGTCCTGTACTGCTCCTTACATGTATTAGTGCTGTGCATGGATTGATTGGTGGTCTATAGCGCCTCTCTATAGTACAGTGGGTTACTACATGTCCTGTACTGCTCTTACATGTATTAGTGAGGTGCATGCAGTGATTGGTGGTCTAAAAGCACCTGATCTACAGTTACCGTGCAGTACTACATGTCCTGTATGATGCATTACATGTTTAGTGAGTTGCATGCAGTAGATTGGTGGTCTAATAGCGCCTCTCTACAGTACAGGGGTGGTTATTCAGGGTCCTTGTACTGCTCTTACATGTATTAGTGGGTGCAGGCGTGATTGGCAGTCTATAGCTCCTCTCTACAGAACAGTGTGGTAATACATGTCCTGTACTGCTCTTACATGTATTAGTGAGGTGCATGCAGTTATTGGTGGTCTATAGCGCCTCTCTACAGTACAGTGTGGTACTACATGTTCAGTACTGCTTTTACATATATTAGTGAGGTACATGCAGTGATTGGTGGTCTAGTAGCTACTCTCAATAGGGCAGTGTGGCAGTAAATATTGTGCACTGCTCTTACATGTGGAAAGGTAAGCTGCTTCTTTGGGCACAATATGAGGGCCCCATTTTCTTCTTACTTCTGGTACAATATGTTTAAAATAAATAACCCAAAGAAGCTCCTGTCCTCATCATACAACATGATTTCCTGCTTCCGGCACTTATTTCTGATGTTATATCAAAGGGCTTGCTTTATTTAAATTATTGTCTGCTTAATTTCCTTTCATCTTCATTCTGCTTTATGCTGGAGTTAAATTTTGGGGACATTGGAACTAATCACCAGTAGAGTTGAGGTTTCAACATACAATGATTTTCCTGGAACCAATTAATTTTGTATGTTAAGGGAACACCATACTACATCTAGACTATCATCTCTAGCTGATAATTTAAAGAGGTTTTCCAAGACTTTAAAAAACTTCCACTGTGCTAAAATAGAAACGTACCTATACCTCATCGATGACGTCCTAACCATGAATCACATGAGGATGCAACAGGCCTCGGAGGTCAGTGCTCGGCTGCAATATCAGGTGTTCTATGAACGTGATGTTATCAGTAGGGGACTGGAGCTCTGGCAGTGCTGAAATGGTGGTGGGAGAAGTATGGATGAATTTTCTATTTTAGCACAGTGGGAGATGATCGGGAGGTTTTTCTAAATCTTAAGAAACCCCTTAAAGTTGTTTCTCCTTAACATGCCTCCATTATATCCACTTTTTCATGTGTACTTGGGATATTTCCATCTATAACAGTCTTGTTGAACTCACCCATAAGTGCAATATCTCCATTTATTGACTGGGGAGTAATTTTATCAGCCAACAAGTTATCATGATCTCCAATTCGTCCTGAAGGCTCATAGATAACACCAACTCTAACCACAGTTCCTTCTTTAGTTTTCGAGCAAACCCAGAAAGCTTCTAACTCTTTGGGAAATGGACATATTTGGATTTACACTGGGTATTTATGTCAAAAATAGTCAAAAACCAACAATGAAATATACACATTCGTTATAATCCTCATCACCCTCATATAAAATAGCCATGAGACTGGAGAGCTTGCTGCCTGAGCTACAAGTCTTAGTATATATTATGAGGAATGTTATATTTTTGTGTTCCATACTTTGACATCATCATCCCATTAATTCCATTGTATAATTGGCATCTAGAGCTAATCGGTGAATTGAGAACATACATGGAGATACAGCAATGTGAACATCCAGGCTTGTTGAATCCTCCTCTAACAGTATATTGCAAGTCTATTAACAGCTGGTATGAATTTCCAGGCTTACTGCTAAGACAAAAGGGTCATTTTCATTTTGTCATTATTCATTCATTCCAGGCTGATTTTTCAAGTGGATGAATATATTAATCAAAACCTTCAAATAAATGTACAGGAGGTTTTCTTCTATACTTATCGCAAATCTAGGTCAGTATTCTTTTCTGAAGAACATTTCCTCTTTCATTTCTGAGTAGAGAGAGAATGGGAAGATAATCCAGAATAATATTTTCAGTTCACTGAGGATTTGACTTGGTTGCTGGGTCAGAAGTTGCAGCCAGACAAGAAAAAAAAAATAAAAATTAAAAAACCCTTTGGCAAAAGAGTCCGTTAAAAAGAATTTTGGGACCAAGAGAAATACCTGACATTTCTTACAATTGTCGGCTTAAAATAGACTAAAACTTCTACTCTATAAGTGAGATGTCAAATATATTTTATTCTATGGTCATAGTTTGTGCAGATATTAAATTTACAACCACATGCACTCGTCATATGGCTCATTCCATGACTGTGAACCTCAGCTTCCCTCCAACAAGGTCAGAAAAGCTGGAGGGTATGTCCACATGATGGATTTTAATCAGGATTTTGACACGGATTGTGCGTTGAATCCCACATTAAAAATTCCTCTGTAATTCAGCTGACCTTCAATTTTCCACACTATGGATTTCAGATCCATGACACGGAAAGGAGAAAGAATGAAAATGTCTGTTCTTTAGAGTGGCTCCTCCTAGAATGCACTTCAGCAGGAGTGATGTGTGGGATCCCCACTGAGAGGGTGCATTTAAATCAGAGTCGAAAACTTGCCAAAAATCAACACAGGACAATCCATATTTATATGTATTTGGGTCACATTTGACCTGAATCTGAAACACAAAATATATTATCTATATTGCTACACTCCATTATTCCATAAGTGATGTGGGGTATTCTCATTGAAATGAGGCTTGAACACATCCAAATGATACACAACAAAAATTTCCAAAATTTCATGGTCAACAGAGAATGCATGAAAAAATGTATTTGTACTTTTGATTCAGGTCAAATTCAAATCAAACACAGTGAATTTTGTCCTGCGTTGATTCCTGCCACTATTTGTGCCTCTTATTTGGACATAGTTTAGCCCAATCTCAATGGAGATACCCTGCGTCATAATTGAGCATAGCAATATAGCTAAGATAAGAAGTGTTGTATTTGGGCTATATTCGATCTGAAGCAGAAAAACAACACTGCTTATATTATTATCCATCATTCCAGGAGTGATGCAGGGTATATTCTTGAGATGGGACTAAACCACGTCCAAATAAGAGGCAAAAACTACAAATATTGCCCAAGATCGATGCAGGACAAAATGGATTCGGGTCAAAATAAACCCAAATCCAATTAAATTTGGGTTGTCTCAAGTTGATTTTTGATAATATTTGCAGTATTTGCCTTTTATTTGGATGTCGTTTAACCTCAGCTCAATGAAGATATCCTGCATCATTCCTGGATTAATGTCGAGTAGTCATATAGCGAATATACATAGGTCATGCTTCCAATGCAGGTAAAACTCAACCCAAATACAACACTACTTATATTAGCTTTATTGAAATTCTCCACTATTCCAGAAGTGACGTGGGGTATTTCCATTGAGATTGGGCTCAAATAATGTTCAAATAAGAGGTGAAAATTCCAAAAATTTCCAAAAAACAATGCAGGACAACCCAAACGTAATTGTATTTGGGTTCAATTTAACCCAAACCTGAAGTGTAACACTGCTTATATTAACGGTTATGCTACTCTTCATTTTTCCAGCTTTCTGATAGATGCCTTAACAGAACCCTTACGCTGTAGTAATTTCTAACCAACCCAAAAAGCAGCCAAAACCCTCAACATATATTAAAAATATTGTAAAGCCAACCTTATTATAAGTAGTTAATAAAACAACAAATTAAAAGGCAATGGTACAATATGTAACATCCCAAACCATATGTTACCATAGAAGATATGAGGCGAGAATGTAATAAAAGTACAATTACCCCTGAGGGAATGACAAAATATACACAACCCCAAGCAAAAATTATTAGAACAATAAGGCAAAAATGGAAGGTTGCACACCCAGTGGATGACCCGGAAAAAACCCTTAGGAGTGTTTTGCCGCTGGCTTGTCTTTGCCGTTGGTTTGCTTACCTTTAGATTCCCTCTAGAGATGGGCGAATTGATTCTAACAAAGTGGAAAATTCTTTTAGTTTTTCAAAAACTTCAAATTCGAACAATCGAAGTTTGGAGTACTTTGCTGAACGAAGTGTTTTTTAATTGAAAAATGGGTGCGAGCACAGGGGTTACAGGGGCAAAAACTCGGGAGGAAAAAGGGTAGCCTGCAAAACATGTCAGAGAAACCCCAAACAGAGCCCCCGGGATTCTGTGAGTCCCGCACTTATAATCCGGCGCGACCTGGGAGTCATACCGCTTCCCTTTCTGATTAGGGGAAAGGGCTGCCAAGCTGCTTATGAACTGATACTAAATAACCATTTTTATACACAAAATTTTTGGGGGGGGTCAAAGCTTGTCTCAGGAAATGCTTTCTTTCATTTAATTTCTATTTTGGGGGTATTGGATTAATCCCGTGTGCTCAAAAGCAGCGCATATACATTTTAATTCTGCTCATAGCACATTGAATGTCCCCAAAGGGTTTTCTAAGGCCCCTTTTTTTTGTATCATTTAAGAAACAGCGTTTTTACAATACAAATACCACTTCATTTTTGGTTGCCATTTCTTTTGCCAATTTACATCCAGGGGCAAATTTGATTGTTTTGCTTTTGGGACGAAAAAAACATTATTTTTCACCGCCAAAGAAGAAAATTTTGCCTGTAGCATAAATTTAAACTAAGGTTAATTAAAGTCTTTTATGTTCTGTATGTAAATATACACGCCTATTTTAACACGCTACAAAGCTGGTAATTTTTGGTCTGATCATTTCTTTTGCGCAATTTAGATACAGGGGGTTAATTAAGCGTTGTTCTGATGTTGTGGTCACTAAAAAGAAACGTTCTTTATTCCACCGCATAAGAAGCAATTTTCCTGTAGCATAATTCATATCCGAAGGTTAATTAAGCATGTTTTGTGCTTTTTTATTCAGTAAACACACAGTGCTTGTAAACGAACATTCAGTAAATTTTTCTGGGCCATTTGTGCGAGCGCAATTTATATCCCAAGGTTACCCAAGCTTGTTACTGGGTCATTTGGAAGTCAAATACAGGGGTGTATTTTCATTTACGATATCTTCATTAAACAGTGTCTGTACATTTTAGAACAAAAAGTATGTCTGCAGAGAGGTGGCGGCTCTTCAAATGCGACTGGCAGTGGCACAAACATTCATGGAGCAGGCACAGGTCGCAGCACAGACAAGGGGGAGTCGCAGCAGGGGTCACTTGGTAAGGCCAGAACTGCCCGCTAGTCATCTAGCGGCGTGTGTTGTTCAGCAACCCAAAGAGCGTTCTTGATGGTAGACTAGGTCTTACAACCTCCTCCAGATGACATCTGACAAACCCCAGCAAAGAGTCGGTGGGAAAGTCAGACACAACCTTAGTTGGCCATGGCCAGGGAGGGCGTCTGCGGGCCCATCACCTGTACTCAACCCGCCACGGTCCCATCGGTTCCCTCAGCAGAGATCTATTATGTGGTCTGGGCTCAGTGCCCCACTATACAGTGAGGATGAACAATTTGAGGAGGGCAGTCAGCAGCTACTTGGCAGCGAAGAAATTGGGGCTAATATCCCTGCTTCTTGCAGTATTGATGTGGAGAGTGGCATGGGAGGTTTTTTGGGGAGCGGTAAGACCTCTGCATACAAGGGGGGGGACCGTTGAGAAAGGACAGCAGTGACAATCAAAACACTAATGAAGTATAAACTTGGGGGTTTGATACAGATTCTGCAATTACACCAGTATGTCTCAAATGCAGCGTATGGAACTGAACTGAAGGAGTACTTAAACTACAGGAAATATTTTAGTTGCTTATTTTGCATTCTGTGCCATTGTTGCTGGAATTCAGAACAAAACTGGAATGGGACCGAAAAAAAAATAAACAGCTGCAAAAAACTGGATTTGTTGAAAAAGGGGAGGCCCTCCCCTGTTAACGGTGGAAAAAGGGGAGGCCCTCCCCTGTTACCTGTTTTATCAATTTCCCCCTGTTCATCAATTTCCCCAGTTCTTCAAATTTCCACCTGTTAATATATTTATTCCTGTTTCATAATTTCCACCCTGTTCATCAGTTCGGTTATGACCGTGTTACACGAACTTTTGCTAGTTACCTGACCTAGATCTCGCAGCCTGCCCTGACCTGTTGGCCTGACCTTTGATACGAGTTTTAGTCTTAAGATGCGGTACCATCGCTGAGCCTGGCTGCACCGAAAGCTAGTCGCGCCAGGGGGTGCGACCTGGTAGGACTCCCGACAGCAGAAAGTCCATACCTGGCCTTGCAGCAGGCTCTGGTGAACAAAAACGGACCTACTAAGACACCGCTCCCTGGAGTGGCCGCTACAAAATCTATTTTTACTCAAAAAAATATTTACATTACCGCTTGCCGGGGTCCAGCAGCAGCCCTACACATGTAGTTACAATGGCTGAAGTGAATGCCATGTTTCCTGGCCAGTCTTTGAATGGTGCAGAGTACCACCAATTGAAAGGGGGGGGGGGAGGGACTGAAGTACCACCAACTTGGGACAGGAGCACGTCACGCATTCTGCACTTAGGGATGGCCTAGCGCATATTGCTGTCTCTTGCAATCGTCCGGTGAACGACTGCTGGCACCATGAGTGCTGAGGAGCAGGAGTATATGGCAGTAGATGAAGTAATGACAGTGAATTGGTCTTCGGCAAGAGCTGGGTGAAGCCTTGATGACCTGATCAAATGGAGGCGTGTCAACTGGGTGCTACAGCTGTCTGGGACAGGACGGACAACCACTTCTCTGAAAAACATATGGTGACACTGCATGTAGTTGTATGCAGGGACTAGTGGTACTTAACGCGTTTAGGTCCCTGGTCACGCTTTACTTGCCCACAGATTATACTATAGTTATTTATCAACACCTCCTCTGGTGTCTGTCAAAAACAACTGGCACACCGCCGAGTAGGGCTTAATTTTACCACCAAAGCGCTGCATGATGCACTGTTACCGCCGATGACCCAGTGGTCCCTGTGCCGCCTACTTTCTGGGACTCTGTAGAAAGTGGGTGGTCTAAATAGTCGGCGTTTGGCTCCTCAAGCCTCGCATATTGCTAGCAACTGCTGACTCCCGGCCAACACAATACTGACTTACGGTCGCCGTCTCTAGTTGACATGCAAGATGTGCTTCTTCTCCCAATGATAAATGACTGAACCCTGTACATTGTTGGTCTGGGTCTGCTCTCATAGCATACATATGGCCTTTCAAAACCACCAGTATGCTGATGACATCCCAACTTTTACATCTCCGGGCCAGATCATTAACTCTCTACTGCCAAGTTCCCTGATTGTCTGTCGTCCCAAGAAGCTCTCCTTTCCTCCATTCTAAAAACTTAATGTAGAGATAACGGTAGATGCTTCCAGGGCGGGCAATGGGTTGTCGAAGGTAGGCTGAACGCGTAGGGTGCCACTTCACCCAGGAGAAAAGGGGGCACGCTAGGGAGGCAATGGGAGTGGACTGAATTTTCCATTTGGGAGGGCACTTTTATGCCTTGTTTTTTTCTTTAACTAGGAGCCACCAGAATAACTTGTCCCAGCCTCGCCTGCTTCTCCCGTCTCCCAAGTGCGGTCAGCTACATCGATTAGTGTTTACCTGTCACCGCCGTCCTCCTCAACGTGTCGCTGTAAAAAGCCTGACTGCTCGCAACATAACCCCCCATTGCAACTCTTCTCATCACTATTTGCCCGCTTCTGCAAGAAGCAGCGGATGTCTTCCAACTCTTTGTGCCCCTGTCCTCAAATGTTGGTCTTCACTGTATAGGGGTGCGAGGCCCGCACATGTATTCTCTGTGTGGGAAGCGAACGGGACAGAGGGGGGTTGGGGACAGGTGAGAGCCCCTCACCTGCCCCCGGGCCATCCCAACAAGATTTGTGTTTTAAAAAACCCACCGCCTTGGGGGGTTGTCAGATGTCATTGGGAGAAGGTATTCCTAGTGTGGGTAAACACAGGCCGGTAGATGAAAGGGATGCTGTCCCTCCCCGGGTGACCCCTGTTGTGACGACCCTTAAATGGCTTATCTGTGGCAGCTTCGGTAATACTACTGTGTTTTTTGACGCTATGGTAGGGATCGTAGCCCAAAGTTTGTTTTTTTCCGCTGTCGCTGCCATGATTTACAGGCTACATTCCCGGTTAATTTTTTTGGTCATTTTTTGCCCCTAAGTCCCCAGGAATTTTTGTGAAGTGTTCTAAGTGGGCGGCAGTCATGTGGTGTATACAAAACCAACATTGTAGAAGACCAAACCAAGCTCCCCCTTTCATATTTAAACATGGCACAAAATTTTACAGCACCCCTGCAGGCTCTGAGAGCCTGGAAATAGCTGTTTTTTAATGCAATTCGTCCCCCAAATAATTGGACGAAGCAATTTTGTCGGGAAATTCGGCGAAGTCACCGAATCGACTTTTTGAGAACTTCGCCCATCTCTAATTCCCTCTTGTAATTTTGGTTATTGGCCAATATCTGAATAGAAATTAATACTCAACACAAATTCAGAGTTGAAGAATACAATAGGTTTAGATCTATAAATCTGTTTCGGGATTTTGTCCCCCATCAGTGCAGAGCAGAGTGATAATGGCTGGTTGGGTGGGAGGCAATGAGTGGCTCAGAAAGGGAAACATGTCTCCTTGGGGAGAGCACCGTACGGTGAGTAGAGTTTTGAATTGCTTTTTTGCCCTATACTAAGCATCCGCATATCCAAGGGAAAAAATGGGAAAAGGAGGGATTTTTAAAAGTATTTTTTGGTCAAAGGGGGGACACCCTTATTGGAAAAAAATTTTCCCTGCAAACATAAAGAAAAAAGAGAAATAAGCCAAAAAATATATAACATATGCAGCATTCCTGTCTCTTCTGAGGCTTTTAAACAGAAAGATTTCTACACATCAATAAAATAAAGAGCTGTACATATCAATTAGCATTGATGAGCCAATAATAGAAAAATATGAAAGTGGTTCCGTTTCAAGGCAAAAATTTCCCCCGTCACCCCAGCAGCAGCTGAGGAGGAGACTGGAAACCAGCAGGCACCAAATATTACACCAGCTTGGCATCCATAGAGACTAGAAATCTATTAAACTTATTTATTTACTCATTATATTTCTATATAAAAACGTATTTTCTTTTTATAGTTTGATTGTTTAATGATATATTTATATTCTGATTATGTAGGAAGCAGATAGAATTGTTTTCTGATGTTTCCTATGTCTAGTTGTTTGCTTTACGACACATCTGATATCTTGAAACGGATTGGGCATGTCCTAAAAAATATGAGGGTGCTGAAATGGAGTACAAGTTGATGAGTATCTATTTTTACACGTTTTAATGGGGCCCTGGGGCACTAAATCTCCCCGGTCTTGTGTTGAAACTCTGTCCCATCCGGACGGCCACATCATTGCTTCCACTGATAATTGGCTGTAGCAAGTACATGCATGTACTTACATCACCGTTCAGAGTTGTTCATTTCCAATTGGTAACGGAATTGAGAGGCACGCGACCTGCATCTATCAGATGTTGTAGCAACGATGTGCCCATCTCAAAGTGACAATGTCAACAGAAGACCGGGGAGAGCCACTGCTGGAACTGGGGACCAGAAGAAGGTGAGTATCTTTTTTTTTTTTTCCATTGGGAGCCCTGTGGCATAATATTATTAAACATTAATGGTTTTAGGGTTGCCTGCCAAGCGAATGCACCTCCACAGTTGGGCTTGGTGCAGCTATTCTGTTTAGAAAGATCTAAGGAATAGCAGGTTTTCACCCTTTAACCATGACACAGGTGTTTGGACTTTGATGTTGCGTACCCCCACATTGTATCCGCAGAATAGTGGCTGACTGGGAAAGCTAACAGAAAAGATGTTGACCAATTTCAGTCCTAAGGTCAAAAAGAAATAAGAAATGCATCTGAGCTACAACTAGATCCAGAAGTCAGGGAACACTGGGTTGTAACTGACCCTTGACTGCATAATCCTGGGTTTTACTTTTATCTTCCTAAAACCACCCAAGATCAATAGCAGGAATTCCAACCAGAGGTAACCAGAAGAATATGCTGTGACTAAGGATACTATCAACTGAAACACGTCAGTCCCAAATTGACCATCATGCTGTTTTTTTATAGATTTATAAGTAAAATATTGACTTTTTAATCCCATTAGCCCTGGATACAATCACAACCAGAAGGAAAGTCAAACAAGCCAGGTCAAACAGAACGTCAGATAGCAGCAAGGCGCCATAACTGGCTTGGAAGGAGCGGGCATGACAGGTTAAAATCATGAGCCACACTTGGTGATTCATCTACTGATCAAGCTTCCTAAATATGCTGCTTTGCTAGTCTAGTAGACTGTCCTCTAAGGCAGAAAGGTTTATGGTGGACCTGCAGCCCGATCCGAATACTAGTACAACAGCAATAGTCAGGTGAGCATATTAAACTATAGAAAAGTTCTGTGGGCATGCAACAACACTATGCAGGGAAGATGATGAGAGAAGCTAAGAGAAGATGTTCCCATCAATGATGTTGTGATTCTATGGCAACAGCTTCCAGATATTACCACCGACTGTAACCCTAATCTATGATAACACAATGATTGCTTAGTATTGATCTCTAGTAAATGTCAAAGGGGTTTTTACCACAAAGGCATTTCATGCGTGGTTTGTTCTGCTTCATATTTTAGTGTGCTCAAAAGGGGGGCAGGTATGATTTGTTTGAACTGCATATCATGTGACCCAGGCTTCACATCACCATGCTTTTCCCCACACTGAGCTAACTAGTCAAATAAAGGTCTCTTTATGTAAAGAGCTGTGAGTAGCTACAATGTAGAAGAGTGGTTAGCACTTCTGCTTTTCAGCATAGGGGTCTTATGTTCAATTTGCTGCAGGAACCAAATGTGATTTTTTGTTTTTTACTCTCAACGCACATAGCTGATTGAGGTTTCTTTTACCTCTCACTGTGTGACTAAATACTAAGGAGTACAGAGAATAGGAATAAAATGACAGCACCTGGGGTTGAACACTAAGCAGTGAGTGTGTGTGATTACTAAGGAGTACAGAGAACAGGGATAGAATGACAGCACCTGGGGTTGAACACTAAACAGTGAGTGTATGTGATTACTAAGGAGAACAGAGAACAGGAATAAAATGACAGCACCTGGAGTTGAACACTCTTTCAGCACTAAGTGTGTGTGATAACTAAGTAGGGAAGAGACTGACAATAGCTGCCTGAGAGGAAAGGTGATATCAGAGCATGTGCGACCAGGACTGAGGAGCTCTCGTCACTGGTCAGATCCCCTGGAGTTGAGCTGTTCACTATGGATCACTAAGGGGGCAGCTACAACAAAAATGGTCCAGAATGTTTAATGACGACGAATGGTTTACTATTAAATTTGCGAGATTCCCACGTAGGTTTTAGTTTGTGGTAAAATCTCTTTGAGGGAAAATTGACACAAGCTCAATATGAGCACAGTCCTGTACATGTATTTGGGCGCAAATTTGAGTACAAACCATGTCAACAGTATTTGATGTGGTATGGACGCTGTTTATGATGTAGTTTCTGCCTGGAATCCACTATAGGAACAGCGCCAAAAACAGCCATATGAGACTACAGGTTAGTGTTTTAAGTTAAAAAAAAAAAAAAAAAAAAATAAATTTTTACGATTAGGAAAGGAGGGTTGCAGAAATATCTCACAAATGCAAAATGATGTAGCCAGCTCCTGCTGAAATAGTAGGTGCACGGAAGACCGTCCAAGTAGCGGCTGCATATATCCAAAAGTTGAAGTAAATCCAGCACCATCCAGTTGAAAGTGAATTAAAATCAGTAGGCATTTATTGAAAAATAATGAATAAAAGCATGGTGACACAATCCATATGCAGCAAATAGCAGCAAGTGAGTGCCAAAGACAACACAAGTAAAAATTACGCTAGCGCGTTTCGGGCATGTAAATCGAGCCCTTACTCATAGCGATATCATGCTATTTGCTGCATATTGATTGTGTTACCATGCTTTTATTTATTATTTTTCAATAAATAACTACTAATTTTAACCTACTTTCAACTGGATGGTGCTGGATTCACTTCAATTTCTTGCAGAAATATCTACAACAAATCTACCACAAGAAGGTATACGTGAAAAATCAGGCTATTAGGGTCTTAGTTACCAAGATAACCGATCCTGATCTGGAAAAAAAAAAACGAAAAAATCCTTATATATCTGTGTTCAACGTAATTTAAAAAAAAATTAACTCAAACGCCATTTAGTTGTAAATAACACATCTTCATCAAAGCTGTTTAAACGATTAGAAAATCCAATCTTATTTTCTTGCCTATGAAGTAGAGCTACCATGCATATGTAAGCGCCATCGCAGACATGGCTTTTTATTAAATGTTTAAATAATTGGATTAGAAAATAGAAAATCCTCAGATGCATGAACACTGAACGTTGGACATCTGTCGAGAGTGAATGCACAGAAGGTCAGAACACATGTTGATACACGGTAAATGAATAGAATTGTTGAGAGAAAAATAATCAGGTGACTCCAGTCTGAAATAAGTTCGCGGTCAATCAATTAAATTGCTTGGCGCAGGGCAACGGCCGGGACTATGCACAGACTTGTTGTAGGGAGATTTTTTTCATTTTTAACTATTCCGGGACATTTGCTTTCTACAGCTGTTTATTTGGGCTGTTGGAGTATTTTTTTTTACATTTTTATCTTTAATTTGGCCAACTGAAAAGGTGTTAACTGGTCCATGGATCTCCGAGCGGTAGTCTGCTAAATACATCACTATTGACTCTCTGACCTAAAAGTGCATCATGGGTTTTTAAGGGATTAAAGTGGTTGCCTAAATAAGAAAAGCCATTGCCAAATTCTAAAATTATTAGAAAAGGTCTTTCATGAGAAACTTTCGTAAAAGTCAGAGTGGAGAACACCTACAAAAGCATTGTTTGCATTAAATGACCCAGTGCAAACTCCAGCTCTTGGGCCCTAGTGCAAAAATGGAATAGGGGCCCACAGATACCATGTGCCATTTACATTATTATTATGTATTTTAGAGCGCCCTTAGTTCCAGAGCGCTGTACATTCGAGGTAGTTACATAAATAACATTGGTCAAACAAGTACAAGGTGACAATAAATAACTAACAGCTGGTACAGAGATAGAGAGGCCCCTGCCCATGAGTGCTTACAGTCTACAGACTATAGACCACTGTACAGTCTACAATACTGGTGTCGTCTTATATGGTAGAAGCGCTTTTAGGCTACCGCTGCACCCTCTATAGTTACACCTCTGGCAAACTCGTTCACTTAACTCGGTATTATGAAAACACATAGGGCGACAAGTCCCAACTCACCACTTTTGACGTCATATTCTTGTTGTAAATGAACTTTCATACACCAAAATTACATATCTCACCAATGATATGCAAGGATCCGCGAGTTGCGCAATGTGCCTTTTTGAAGCGATTCACCATTTTAGGTGCATTAAGTTTTCAATGCAAGGTATACCTGACGCCAGTTTTTGGAAAGGATCGGAATTTCAGACGTACTTTACACTGCTTTAATGCGCCTAAAACTGGCATGGATGCGGCACTTTTTTGACATGTCGCCCATAATTTCCTTTGTGGTGATCTTACAGGGAATTTCAACACATACAGAATAAAGGAAAAGTTAGCGGTCACAACATAGTAACAATGCAGCCGTGATGTGACCAAAAACTATGTTGTGATGCCACCACTACAGATTTTACATTTTTGTTTTCTGGAAAATTTGTGCAACGATTTAACAAAGAGTATTACAAACCACATGGCTATAAGGGGGTTGTCTTCTTTCTTAGAAAATCTAATAGACAGGGGGTCTGCACAAAATAAAAAATAAAAAACTATACTCACCTTCTTCCATTCCAACACTGGATTTCTCCGGTCTTTAGTTTTCATCTTTCTACTACTGAATGGTGATTGACTTCTGCAGCCATTGATTGGCTGCTTACACCACCATTCAGTTCTGTTGGCTTCTGATGGGGTATTTGAGTGACAGGTAATAATTGCAGCTGTTATGCCCCCCCTTGGAAGTAGAAAAAAGAAAGAGCAATCCAGTGCTGGATCTGGAGACCAGATGAAGGCCATCATTTTGACAATACCCGCACCATGTACCCCACACATTTGTGAGTGTTCTAGGGCATCATGTGATCTTCCTATCCTTAGGGATAACTTAAAAAAAATAAATAGGAGCTGTTGTCGGGATAATATTTTTAATAACATCTCCTGTATAAAATATATCCTCCCTCCACACTAGATCCGAGATATCGCCGATAAAAGAACTCCGCATGTAACCAGTTTTACTCAATATTTGTTTTTCAATCCAATGAGTAATAAACCTTAGCTCGGGAATTCACGATGTAAGCTCCACAGGGAGAATAACAAACATCCTTACAGTAATCATAAGCAGTCCTAATACCTTTCCATCGGATGCAAACCACTAGCCATTAGGAGACATGGGCGCATCCGTCACTACAATATCTTGATTGTCATATACGAATGAGGCTCATTTGAATGGAAATGGCTCATAACTCAGTCTGGGGCCCTGGCATTGCTAAAGACAATTCACATGATATATTAACATGAGTAAAACTAATGATCCACATTGAATGTACATGAATATTCACAATAGAATAGTCACAGCTGAAGGACAAAACACAAATGGGATGCAAGGATTTTGATTTTCTTTTTTTTTTCCCGGAATAACAGATGGAATGTTTAGCTTGGTTTTTACAAATGTTCACAGTCAATATAACAAATTCATTTTACATTAACAAATGTATTTTGTTATATTATGTGTAATGATATTACAAGGGATAACTGAACACAGACTATGCATAAAACCTAACAGAGGTAGTGGATTATCTCAAGTGGGAATCCCTCTCATAATGTCCAGAGATGAAGATTGGCTCCTTAACACTAAGCGGGCTGTGGAGAGGTCCTCTGTTGTGACGTAAGTGATTAGTGTTGCACTTCGTGCTTTGGCATGGATTGGCCTGAATCTATTTTTGGCAAACATTTTCAAAAGAAGAATAAGAGACCTTTAAGGGTTGGTTGTTTAAAGGGTTTAGGGTTTTACTCAATGGCATTCTTTCCCATGTCACATCACCATATGCCCAATGTTATGATAAGTGGAAGTGAACGAGATCATTGTAAAAGAACCTAGTATGTAATAAGCCCCACCGGTGTCAGAATGGCTGACTAGAGTACCATAGGATCCTCTGGTGTGCTCAAATTCTTTAGAAATAAAGTACGACTGCTGTAACATGGTCCCAAAGGTGCTGCACTGTACTAACCACCAAACCACAATGTTGCACTGTGCTATCCACTAAACCAGAGCTCTCCAACTCTAGTCCTCAAGACCCACCAACAGGTTAAGTTTTTAGGATCTCCCATAGAATGCACTGAGAATCATTAAATCACCTGTGCAATGCTAAGGAAAGCCAGAAAACATGACCTGTTGGTGGGCCTTGAGGACTGGAGTTGAGGACCCCTGCACTAAACCACCATGGTGCACGGTGCTAACCACTAAACCACCAAGTTGCACTGTGCTAACCATTGAGCCTCCATGGAGAAAAGCCCTATTTCAGTGCATTCCCTGTGGTTTTGAATAGTTCTAAGAAAACTTTTTACTGTCCATTAACTTAAAAAGTGGATTGTTCTCTCCACTGAGCCACCGTGCTGCCCATAGCAACATTTTGTGGACACCTTCCACGCAAAAAAAAACTGGAAACTGAAAAAGGAGCACAGGTAGTAGGGAGGAAAGTTTTAACTAAAAGGAACATCTATCACAGAACCAACATAGCAGTACTAAATATCAGAAAGCCACCAAGTTGTTATTCCCTACAAAATGGTACAGCTGTCTTGCATCTAAGTGGGCAATCTTATGAATCACCATTTTTTTTTCTTTTACAAAGAAAACAAGTTGTGTACATACCCTGTTTCCCCAAAAATAAGACATCCTCTGAAAATATGACCTAGTGCATTTTTTTTGATGCAATTCAGAGTTTGGCTGCTTATGCTGAATTTTGTGATGAAATCACTACAGTATATTACTACATGTTGATTTTCTGGTCAACAATAAATGTGAATATATTATATATGTATAATATATAATATATATTTATTTATCTCTCACAGAGTGCACTGAGAATAATTAAATCACCTCTGCAATGCTAAGGAAAGCCAGAAACATGACCTGTTGGTGGGCCTTGAGGACTGGAGTTGAGGACCCCTGCACTAAACCACCATGTTGCACCGTGCTAACCACTGAACCACCAAGTTGCACTGTGCTAACCATTGAGCCTCCAAGCAGGACTGTGCATATCTATTAAAGGCCTGGTTGAAATCCAGATAAGAGGGCGCAAACTCTATCACGAATTATGTTAGAAAAAAAAAATAGTGCAGCTTACTGTACTATTTTTTTTGTGAAAATGATGAAAAAATGCAGCAGAAACCCAACAAACCCCATTGAAGTCAGTTGGGTCCATTGGGAGCCATTGTTGTCCAATTCTACCTCTGCAACAAAACCTGCGATGCATGTAAACAAGGCCTTAAAAAAATGCAAGAAGCAAGTAAAAACAGTTCATTCACATTTCAGTATAGGATTATAGGGGCCATCATCCTGCTTGAGCTGCTTTTCACAGCATTTAGAGTGATGCATGAATTTAAAAGCCTGTGAACAAGAGCCTACTCTATGAGAGAGGGTAATGCCCATGCTCTGGGAAGAAGTCATGGCGGGGGGAGTGGTGGAGAAGAAGCTGTGACCGTCACCTGCGGTAAATGGTAAAGCCAGGCTTCTTCTTATTAAGCATTTTAGAAGTATTTACGTTTTAATTAGAACATATTCGAGTAATGACTAAAAATATTGGATTGTCATGCAAAAGTGATGTCATGCAATTCACAGACATGGAAAAGATCAATTAGGCATCAATGTTGATTATGTAATTTAGAACTCCATAAATATAAAAACAAATGTAGCTTTGTCTTTGTAACATTTTACATTAGAAACAACTCTTGGATCAATGGCAGCAAACCATTCGGTACATTTGGAATAGCTCTTGCATTGATTGGGGATTATCCATCAATGTGGCAGTAGTGATGGTAGAAGTCATTCACCAGAATCCAAATTTGTTACGAAACATAAAAAAACCAAACATTCTTCTCAATGGATTCTACTACTAACAATCAAGGGTAAGCAGGTCTGAAACATTTCTTGTCAATCTGGGACAATAGCATTGTCACCATAGCTGTGACAAGCACATTGGCCACAAAGAAAAAAATAAATCACACATCTTTAGACTGAATTAATCTTTTCTTTGTCAATCGACACTTTAATCTATAGCGCGTACTCCAGCGATTCTGATTCTTCTGCATTTGATTGAATTCTGCGGGTCATAGCGCATTCTACTACCTACACTAGACTCAAGAATCCTCTTTGTGCCATAAAATAGATGAATGTACAGCTACATGCAGATAATAGCTTGTAAATGGGTCTACAAAAACATATCTTCTATCACGTCAAATAAGAGACGAGATAATGATAAGCAGACAATAAAGCTTTATTTTTCAAATTGACATCATAAATACTAATTACATTTTATTGCAAATCTATTTTTTTTTAAGTTTCTAAGAACAATGCTTCAGAATAGACTTTTAATTAAACTGTCCAATTAAACTCCTTTAGCAAGAATTATTAAACCGTAGCACGGCTTACAGCCGGTTGATAGAACCCATATATGAAGAATACACAATAAATTATTTTTTATCAACTTATGCTTAATTAATAGTTTTATTCATTCTATTGCAAATTACAAATTGTTTTAGGTTTTTCTTTTTAACAAAAATTAGTAGCTAGCTTTGCATAGCAATAGAAGCATCAAAAGGTAATAAACCTTTAAGTGCTCATCCTCACGGCAAAGGACAAATACCAGTCCGACCGGTATTTTTCCTGTTTTAGTGCCGTCACCACAGCTTTTCTACACGATGATCCCTCCCCCTTCCCATTGATATGTTCATATTCCGTCCAAGAATGAACATGTTCAATGTTTTTAGGACGGAAAACTCATGCAGTGGGGACTGCTGCACGGGTTTTCCATAGTGGCCCCGTGTGTTAGTTTGCGGCCGGTTTGTCAGATGGTCTGCAAAACCGCAAACCGGTGCCGTGGGGACAAGACCTAAGGGAGGTGCATCAACTTTAATAAAAGTATGACTGGTGGGGTTTGAGCCCACTAGTATTCAGCAGAAAGGGGTCACATTTTTCTATAAAGTTTGAGATTATAAATCCCCAAAATAACTACAACACCCATAAATTAACAAAATAAAAAAAAACTCTGAAGGCTCATGGAAAACCGTTGGGCATACAGATCCACCACAAACAGTGAAAAAAGAAAATAGATTGTTTCAAATGCATGGACAAATAAGTAAAAAGTATATTTTATATAACAAAATTATATATAGACTACAGCAAGTCAAAATAAAAAAGGAAAACCAGACGCATTTCAAACACTAAGGTTCTGAGTCACAACAGTTGTTCGAAATGCTTAAGCGGTTTCTTGGACTTTTCTATTTTTGGCTTGCTGTAGTTTTTATACATTTTTTGTTCATTTATTCATGTAGTTAGAATAAACATTCTCTTTTTTTTACGGTCTACAATAGACCTAGTTTTGTATAGTCAATTTGAACACTCCCCAACACCTCTGCCATTACCCATGGTAGCACCCGCTTTTATTTTCGTTCTCATAGATTATTTGGTTTTAGATAAACTTTATTACTTGGGCTTTTAAGTAAAAAAAAAAAAAACTCTCCTCTGGAAATCTGTAAGGTCGGACAGCTCATGGTTGTAAAACACACACACATATATATATATATATATATATATATGCCACATACATATATACTATATATATATATATATATATATATATATATATATATATATATATACCTAATACATATATACTACATATATATATCTATATCTATATATATATCTAATAATATATACTATATATATATATATATATATATATATAACTAAAAGCAGAAGAGATGAAGAAGAGTAGTATAGTGAAGAGAGAAGAGAAGAGAGAGAGAGAGAATGAGAGAGAGAGAGAGAGCTTTATATGAGCTTTAGTGGGCTCAATCCACAGAATGCATACTGTTCCCTACATCACATCAACTTAGCATCATGGGTCATAGACGCCCCTACTAGGCACCTACCACAATCACTTTCCTCTGAACTCTGTAAGGTCTGATGGCTCATGCTTGTAAAACACATTGGGGTAGAAGGAGGAGAGTGATTGGGATAGGTACCTAGTAGGGGCATCTATGACCCATGATGCTAAGTTGATGTGATGTAGGGAACAGTAGACCTCAATAAATCCATTTCAGTAGGCAAAGACCAGCAACATCTTCAAATAGAACCCTGGTTAAAAGTCAATGCTTAGGATTAGGGACAGAAGAGCACTCTGTCAAATTGAAGAAAAAAATTGTAGCCAAATATCAATGGCTTGTCTTTAGGATAGACTATTAATATTTTATTGGTGAATGGGGAGTGGTCTCTTCTTTCTGTGGATTGAAGCCCACTAAAGCTCAGGATGGTAATGGTTAAGGCCTAGAAAATCCTTTTAATACTGTGAATGTCATAAACCGCCACACAGTTCCTCTCTGTGACATCTTGCCATTTTATGCCCCGTGCAGTTGGTAGCTTTCCAGCTGTGGCCACTCCATTAGCTATTATGTTCCTCCTGTCCTCTGCAATGTAATATTTCAGTACGTGCCATCTATCCATCTCATAACATATCACTAAATATTTAAAGTGACACTCCTTGCTTGCTCCTTGTTGTGTTCCTAGCATAATAGAGTTTTTGCATTATGTTTTCCAGCATCTGACCTTTGTCTTGACCCTTGATCTCACCAATATGCTGCCTCTACTGACCTTTGGTTTCATCCCAGACTACAAAAAATTGTTGCCTGTCCTGACCTTTTGCATGTCTTACTATACTTCCTGTCCAATCCTTTGGTACTGTGCTTGGACATCATCAACCACTGCAGATGAACACCCCTTGAGTAGCACTGTGGACCCTGTACAGGGGTTAAAGGTTGAAAACCAAGAGGTTTATTGAACACCACTCCCCGCAATGTTTTTTTTCTTAAAGAGAACCTGTTACATGGAACATGCCATCACATCTCATCTCAGGTAGAATTTTGTAGTGCAGGTGTTGTTGAGCAGATTATTATATCTTTTTGAAAAGGAAGATCTGTACAAATTGTAATTTATTTATTCAAATTTCAGTTTTTTCTAGGTTTAAAGAGTTCTGTAGGTGGAGCCACCAGTCAGCCTCCCTTGTATTCAGAGATAGCTGACCAACACTGATAAGACCACTCACTGGACAGTTTTATAAAGAACAAGGAGACATTTTAATTAATAGGTTGATATATATGGCCTCGTGTATGAAAACCGTCTATGGGTATGTTCACACGGCATATTGACGGTCTGTATATTGGGACGTAATTGCGCTGCAAAATGCCCAAAACAGGGACTGAAAATTCCCATTGAGAACTTTGATTACCTTCCGTTTTCCTCGATGCGTATTACGGGAAAGTGAAAGTCTACATGAGCTGGTTCAGAGCGTTTTAAAAGTATGCGTACAATACACACCTCAATACGCCATGTGAACATACTCTAAGGGTCACACTTTGTTCCCCTTCGCAAATAGTCAGCGCTCCCCTTCATTTTTTCAGTGCACTATATGAAATGATAGTTAAGCTATGATTGGTCATTATGGGCAGCAAAGCAAGTCTTAGACCTGGACAGTTTTCATACATGAGGCACATAGGGAAACATGTCCAAAAATTGGCAGCGCCATGGCATTTTTAAAGCGCATTAAATCCGTGTGAAGTCCAATCCTCTCAAAAATCTGGCATCAGTTATACCTTGCATAGTAAACTTAAAGGGCCTAAAAAGGCGCAGTATGCAAATTGCGGCGCATAGCTTATCATTAGTAGTGTATGTAATGCGCTTATCGAGGCGCATTGTGTAACGGAGGCGCACAACCTATCATTACTAGTGTATGTGAAATGGACGGAACCTCCAAGGGGCTCTTCATCCTTGTGAGGTCTCCAAATTAGCTTAGGATGATAAAGGTGCACCGAGAAAGAAAATCCCAACATGCCTCGTAGCTGTGAATACACTTTCTGTCTTTATTCTCAAAATAGAGGAGCACCATCTGATTAACTGGTATCTCTACAGCTATATGCAGCCATTTTGTTAACACATTAAGAAAGCAGAGATATACAGGCACTTTTAAGTGCCATAATATAAAGGCATACGTGGTGTTATACTAACTAATACACTAAAATGGAGACACAAAGGAACACACATATATAACCTTTGTTCCCATCCACAACATATGCAATGCTCCTCGATAGGTGCCTTGCGTTCTGGAGGTGCATAGCGTATCACTGCCACTACATGTAATCTCTTTTAGGGCAATTACAATGTGTCTGTCCGTCTATTTGGTACTTTACAGTCATTACATCGAATATGGTCAAAAGTTTTTGGGCAAAAAACCAAAACAACAGCATTTGCGTATTGGGACATGTTGCCCATAGTGTTTTGAGAAATAATTTTGTTGCGTTTGCAATCTGCACGTCTATCATGATGCGGAAACCAGATACTTAAAATTTTTGGCTCCTTTAAGGGAATGTCAATCAAAAATGAGTTCATTTTTAGGTCCCATTTCATGTTAAACACATTTCTAGATTTTTTTAATTTTATATCACTTTCAATATATTTCAATAATTCTTAAGTCCTGCAGTTTGACTTGCCACTAGGTTTGTTGCACTGCTTTCAGCAAGAGATGTTTAAAGTACTTCATGCACAAGGCGTCTTAGACTGACTCAGTCCATTCACTTCTATAGGACAGTTTCTAGTCATAAAACTGTGACTGGAAAAGTCAATGTGCAGGGAGTAAAGGTGAACTGTGACTATATCCTCTTGTGACTGTGAATTTTTATCTTCACACTGGTGTCCCTTTCAGTTAACCCTTTGTTGATAATGAGCAGACAACTGAGAGCTTCTCTAGAACAGAATGTCAGATAATTATTAGACTAGTGCACAGTGAAAACCGCGACTTAAGAATTATAAAAAAATTGAAGGTATTGAAAATAAAAAAAAATCTAACCAAAAATTCTGAAAAATGTGTCACATAAAATTAGTAAACACAATAAGTCATTTGATACACATTCCCTTTAGCACTGGTGAGCATACTGACAATAACTACGCCTATAAATTACTATCTTGAGAATTGTATTTGACTTCAACCTAATCTAATGTTTTTTACTGGCCAGCTTACTTTAATTAGTAGAGGAACTTTGACTCCCCTCCAAAATAATTGCCTTAAATTGTGCACCTCTGTTTTTTTTATCTAATCTACTGTACTAAAAAAGGTTAAGTGCTCCAATTTAATACGAAAAATAGGATCAAAGCTTTATTTTCATATCTTGTGCCTAAAAGGGAATAACTTGAAAAGTGAGCTATTACATATTTATTGTGTCAAACATGTTTTGATTAATATACAATTCTTTAGGCGTTAAAAGAAAGAAAAGTAGATTAGTTATGATTGCTGACCATAGATCAAAGACAAGTGTTCCCACATGCTGTTAGAAAAATCCCCCCTGCTGATGCAATGTACATTAATTTGCATTAAAAGCATTTGCCACAGTGAAATTATCGGGTTTGAATGCTGAAGGCTGTCGGGCTTCTTTCAATAAATTGTGTTACTACACAGGATAAACTTTAGACCATAAAAACAAAACAAAAAATTAACAAGAGACCTCCTAACTTCTACAAGGGCAATGAGGAAAGATAGAGACTGTTGAAGGTTAACGCCTTAACGACCGCCCACCGTCTTTTGGCGTCGGCATTTCAGGTCGTTCGTCTGCAGCGACGTCTTTTGCCATCGCTGCAGACACCGGAGTTTGTGGCTCCGCGCACCGCAGAAGCGCTGAGAACGGGGCTGTACTACACTCCCCTGATCCCAGCGCAGCTCCTGCGAGCTGCGGGGAGCGGGGGAAACCTCCACTCCCTGGTGCTTTAAAACTTTCATTGCTGTGGATCGTCAACGCAGCGCAATCAAAGGGTTTCCCTGCTCTGTAGGCTGATCGCAACACCCGGTGACCCGACAGAGCCCGGGGAATGACTGCACAGTCAGCCCTGGAGACCTAGAGGAGCCCCAGGGCTGACTGTGTAAGAAGCCAGTGATCAGGGCAGACTGTGTGCTGTCCTGATCCCTGCCTGTGTCAGACTGACACAGATTACAATGTATTAGCATATATGAATATACTAATACATTACTAAGTGGGAAAAAAAAAAGGTAAACCAGTTCACCCTTCATGGCATTTAAAAAGAAAAGTAAAAAACACAAAAAGTGTAAAAATATAAATAAAAAAATAAATATTTAATGAAAAATAATTGTGCATACATTACACACACACAAAACGCTACACATATTAGGTATCCATATAACCGTAATAACCTGTAGAATGTATCTATCAAGTTATTAAGTGTGAAATGTGAATGGTGCAAAAAAAAAAATAAAATTAAAAAATGTAAAAAAATTATTTATAAGTGAACTTAAACTATTCCCCCATAAAGTACAACTTGTCTCGAATAAAACGAGGCCCATCCAACCCGCATAGAAAAAATAAAAAAGTTACAACTTTTGAAACGCAAGGAGGCAAAAACTAAAAAAAAATGTTCTGGTCATTAACTGCTTTTCAGGCGTTCGGCTTAAGGGGTTAATTACACCTCAGAATTTTAATTCTTCAGGAAAGGTACCAAGTTTTATACAAAACACCAAAAAAAAGATTTTTACTGTACGTGGATCAGTTGATCCGTTTCCACCTAGCACCCGTCTCCCCTCTTCCTTAAGGTGTCTGTGACCCTTTACATATATATTATACAAAACACCGTCTTAAAAAAAAAAGGAACAGGGTAAAGCCTCCAATGCCTGGAGTCTCCATGTTGATCTTCCCATTGATGTTGAAGACCTGATCAAAGCTATCATCAAATGGCTGTGGGTCAATTACTACTATGAGTGAGCAAAGTTGCCTGAGAGAGTTGCTTTAAAGTCATGATATATTAATACTGTGTAACACACAGGTGTCAAACTGCCGGCCCTCCAGCTGTTGGGAAACTACAACTCCCATCATGCATCTGTATAATCTATAACAGTGGGCATGATGGGAGTTGTAGTTCCCCAACAGCTGGAGGGCTGCAGTTTGACACCCCTGGTGTAACACATGGACGGGGGACCCCAGGTACAAGCCAGATTTATCATTCAATGATGCATTTTTAGATGGTCTAGTCTACATTTACACTGTCGAAGTTTACACCATAACTAACTAGCTTAGTTTACACCTACCTACCCTGTTTCCCCGAAAATAAGACAGTGTCTTAAATTAATTTTTGCTCCTAAAGACGAGCTAACACTTTTTTTTTAGGGGATGTCTTATTTTTCCATGAACAAGAATTCACATTTACAGTTGAACAAAAAATCCACATGTATTAATATACTGTAGAGATTTCATCACAAACATCAGCACAAGCAGCCAAACTCTGAATTGCATCAAAATAAATGCACTAGGTCTTATTTTCGGGGAACCAGGGTATTACTGCACTATAATTGTGGGCATTTTTTGGGCTATGCAGTTACCCATCGTAATACACACCCCTTTACACTAAGCCATGCCCCTTTTAGTGAAGCCATGCCCCTTTTTAGGGACAAGTGTCTAAAACATGTAATGCATATATGCTAATATTTTAGTGCAATTTTTTATAATAAATCGGACCCAATGTGTTTCTGTCACAGAAGTACTTAAAGGGGTTGTCTCACTACAAGGATAGCTGCTTTTTAGGTTAAAGATCTTGCAAAATCAAGTCACTTTGCAATATTTGTCCATTAACAGTGTCCTACCTATTCCTAGATACCCCCGCTTGTATGGGCTGCACAAGCTCCTCAGGTCACTACACTAACCCGCTTGACCTCTCTTTATAGGCTGCCAGCACTGGTCGCTATAGCTACAGACCTGTGCAATCTCTCCTTATAGGCTACTAGCACTGGTTGCTATAGCTACAGACCTGTTCAATCTCTCCTGATAGTCTGCCAGTGCTGGTCACTATAGCTACAGACCTGTTGCATCTCTCCTGATAGTCTGCCAATGCTGGTCGCTATAGCTACAGACCTGTTCGATCTTTCCTTATAGGCTGCTAGCACTAGTCACTAAAACTATAGACCTTATGTCCTCAGCAGCTCACCACTGCAGACCAATAGTAGCCAGTAAAGAAAGTAGACACGCCACTAAATTAAAACATGAAACCGAGAAACCATGACTGAAGTGAGATGAATCGATGTAGTGAGACAATCCCTTTAAATGATACATTAAGGAGCTATTTCATGTACAACATCCGTTCAAGACGAAGGAATAAGTCCTTCATCTGGAGGCAAAAAAAGGTTCAGTTTCCAGCAGGAACAAACCAGTGATCTGCGGAGGAGCCGCCTCAGCTGTTGGCCACAGTAGGAACGGGTGAGGACTTACAAAACAAAATACTGTTGATAGACGAGTAGTCGTAGAAAATTCTTATTTTTATGTAGATCAAGTATGAACACCACTTGGGATCAGAAATGTAAAAAAAATATATATATTTATTTTATGCCACTTGGTTCATGTCTTATGGGTTCCATATTCCGGATCAATAAGGGAAAACTAATCTTTAAAAGTATGCATACCCTTCCCTTCATCCACATCTTCTCCCCAACCCTGATTGAAGTGATAGACACACATTGTTATTACGGTTGATAAGACCTATAACTTGACTTCTCATTGTTCCAGTAAATCCTACAAGAGTGCTGCAGTTCAATGGCCTTGGAACATGAAGTGCCACTTGTAGTATTCTGCATATGGTTCTACCACATGCAAAAAGCCATTTCCAGAACAAAATAATTTCTATTATTAGAGCTAAATAACCTTCAGCGAAATACCATATACTTGCGCTAATTGACATATACCGCAATTTGTGCTTGAACTGTTGAACTGTGACTGCATCTCAACTCCGTGTCGAAACATATTGTACTCACGCTCAAATAAGACTTTGTGATTTCATGAAACTCAAGACCAAGTGATCACCATTGCTGATAGCCCTTGTTACCCATTTCATCCAGCTGCCTTATTTGCTAAGTTAAAGAAGTTGTCTCCCTTCAGAGTTTCAGTGAATGCATGAATGAAATACTCTGTCACTTCCTGGTTCAGACTGACTCATTTGCATACAGCTCCATGCTTGTACAGCTCTGTGATCATTTGCTTTCAGATGCTATTAGATCAGAATTAGCTTCCAAACTACTAACAGGACTTCTTATCTGATCCCCAAAACAAAAGCCCTAATAACAGTTCTGTTTATTTTACATAAATAAAAGTTTTTTACTGCTGAGCAGCACAGGACACTGCTGTGACCTGTGTGATGACCTCCCTCACGTTATCTCATTGAACAAACAGCGGGGGGAAAATTTGTTTAAAAGGTTGGTTAGTGAGGGAACTGAAATAGCCAGGGAGGTCATAAATTCACTTGTATCTCCTTAGGGAAAACAGAGGAAAAAAGCAATATATTGGAAAATGTCTTTATTTTGTGTTCCCTACAATTTGAAAGCTATTCTTTGTAGCGAGACAACCCCTTTAATGAATATACAGAGATACATGGGTCTTGCATACAAATATTCCAACAACTAAGAGTGCAATGGCTAAAATAGGCAAAATATTGGTACTTCCCATTATAATCTAGCACTGTATGGGTAATTAACTCCTTAACGACCCTGGACATATGAGTACATCCCAGGGTCACTATGGAGCTTTGCAGGGAGACTGCTCCATGATTCCGACATACAGCTGCTGGTTGTTAGCGGCTAATTGCAGCTAACACCCGGCGGTTACAGCTTAGACCAGGCATCCTCAAACTGCGGCCCTCCAGCTGTTGGGAAACTACAACTCCCATCATTCCCACTGTTTAGATTATATAAATGCTTTGGGGGATTGTATTTTTTCCCACAGCGGGGGGGGCCGCATTTGAGGATCCCTGCCTTAGACACTGGGGCAAAGATGCCCCGCTCGTCAAAAAGAATAAAAGGGTGCGCGCACAGTTCTTCACTCCGATCGGGATATCAGCAGTGAGATCGTTGAGTCCCAATCAGCTAACATGGCAGCGGGAAGCCTTGGGGCATGGGTTTTCGGCTGGTTTTTCAGCCGGTTTGCGGTTTTGCAGACCGCCTGAAAAACAGGCTGAAAACAAACACAATGGGGCTCTATGGAAAACCCGTGCAGCAGTCCCCACTGCACGGGTTTATCGTCGGGCAGTTTTTCCGCCCGCGGTCCAGCCGCAAAACATTGAACATGCACAATCTTCCGTCCGGTTTTCGGACGGAATAAGTGCATGTCAATGTGGAGGGGGAGGACTTTCTCCGCTCATCGCAAAACAGGACAAATACTGGCCGGCAAACTGACCGGTATTTGTCCTGTGCAGTGGGGACGCGCCCTTATGAAGGCCTCCATCGCTGCCATGTTTTGAATTTCCCCACTTCCAGCCCCAGGCAGGAAGTGAGGAAACCGCCATCTTGATACATCCTAGTGCAGGCATCATCAAACCGCGGCCCTCCAGCTGTTGGGAAACTACGACTCCCATCATGCCCACTGTTATAGATTATATAAATGCATGATGGGAATTGCAGTTTCCCAACAGCTGGAAGGCCGCAGTTTGAGGATGCCTGCCCTAATGCATTGTCTATGCAATGTATTAGGCTATATTAACGATCGCACCCCCTAGTGATGAAGCGCGAATGTAAAATAAAAAAATTTTTAAAGTGTAAAAAAAAAAATTATTAAAAGTTCAAATCACCCACCTTTCGCCAGTTTACAAATGAAAAAATAAAATATCAAAAAAGTGACACATATTTGTTATCGCCGCGTCTGAAAAAGTTTGATCTATAAAAATATAACAAAGTTTATCCTGTATGCTCAACACCTTAGAAGAAAAAAATTCCAAACTGCAAAATTGCGTTTTTTTCGGTCATTTCACGTCCCATAAAAATTGGAAGAAAAGTGATCAAAAAAGTTGCATGCGTTCCAAACTGCTAGCAATAAAAAGTACACTTCAGCCCGCAAAAAAATGCCCCCTCAATGACGTCCGTAGGTGTTAATACAAAAACGTTATTGGTCGCACAAAATGGTGCCGCGGCGCAAAATTCAAAAATAGAAAATGTTTGGAATTTTTTTTACGCCACCAAAACATAACATAACCCTATATGTTTGGTATTGCCGGATGCGTCTCAACCTGAAGAATACAGATAACACATAGTTACCAAAGATTTTACTCCGTAAAAGCAAAACACCTGCAAACATGGCACAAGTACGTTTTTTTTTTCACAATTTGTCCCATTTGGATTTTTTGGGCAGTTTCCCGGTATATTCTATGGTGCTGCGAATAACACCATTAGAAAGTACATTGTGTCCTGCAAAATAAAAGCCCTCATAGGTCTATGTAGGTGGAAAAATAAAAAAGTTAAGGCTCTGGGACGGCAAGGAGGGAAAAACGAACGTGTCAACCCAAAAAATCGCAAGGTCCTTAAAGGGGTTTTGCCATGATGTAATGTTGACGTGGGATCCTCCAAAATGGGTATTAATCACTTTTCTAAATATATGTGATTACAAAAAGTGAAGCCTGTGAGAGCTACAGCATTGCTCAGTCCCCCTTAGTTTCCTGAAAGTTTACATTAGACACTACCAGGAGCTGACAGGGAGCTGATCTGGCCGCGCTTGCGTGTTTGCACTTCTTTTATGATGACAGGGAACATGAAGGAGCTTGCAAGGGACTGGGGAGAAAGTGCAGTGTATGAGTCTGTATGCTGCATAGAGAATCCACTGTTGTATTGTTATTATTTGAGTAAATTTTAGAGACGCTCCCTGCTTCCTCTCTGCTCTCTCTCTGCTCACCCCCTCCCTCTCACCCCTGTAGGGTTCACAACTCTGCATGCTTTGTTTATATTTTCCCCCAAGCAGATAAGAGGTAATGAACTCACTTCATGGCAAAACCCCTTTAAGGGGTTAAAGGTGCATGAATATGTATATCGAGTATCAGGATACTTTTATTATGATCCTGTGCCCCTATTTGGCCTTTGGTGCTATGCAAGTGACATTATCCACATATTTCATCGTATTTTGTGCATTGTCCTATTCCTGTTGCATGCATAGTGTATCAACCGGCACCTTGTTATGTCCGAGGCTAGAAAATCACCTGTAAAAGTTATTTGCTCACTTTGCACTGTGAGCAAGCAGCAGTCTTCCAAGTGACTAAAGCAAAATGTTTTGTTTGTAAGCCATGTACAGGAAAAGCATTAACATGGGCCATTAATTTCACGAGACGATCAGGAAAACAAGCCCATATGACAATGGATTTGTGCCATCAACCTCCATCTGCCTTGTAGCTTCCTACTTGCAAGAGCCTTTCTTTACAACTGTCAATGTGTCAAGAGAAAACCAACACATCTTTACTGGTTAACTGATGTCTTCCTACAGTCACTAAAAGGACCATCCTTTAGAGCATGAGCACGAGAGTGCCGCTGAGAGCTCTCGCTTATCACATAAATATCGGTTTAATTTTACGGAACTTGTGTTTTTCTGCCCTTGACGGCGCATGTTGATGTTATCTGAGTGTTCAACATATTGGTTTTTAGCACAGACCTACATGCAATGCTTTCCTTTATGATAACTGCATAAAGATTTGCCATATGTTACAAAAATTAGGCCATTTTAGATCAGTCCTGATGGCATCGGTAACTATGAATTCTATGCAGGCTCAGACTGGCCCACAGGGGAATAGGGGAAACCCCCGGTTGGGAGTAGTTTGGATATATACCTTGATATTACTTGTTGGATTATCTTTTTTTGGTACTACTGTTGTTAATATGGCTTCTTTTAGTAAGAGGGAGTCTGTTCATAAACCGGAGCCGCTCTTTTCAGGGCGATGACCCCACTGGCAGACTGTGTTAGAAGGGTGTGAATTTATACAACTATTTTGGTCCCTCTTGCGTATATGCAGTTGTGGTACCTATATTGTACCTGACATAGGGGAATTAATTCTATTTTAATGTATATAATAAAAGTTATATTTTAGTTGGGAAAAATACATTGCAGTGATAGGAATCCCCCGGTTGGCCCCTGAGCATGGCAGACCCGCAGTTGTGTTTTAACTGCATTGGCATTCTTAGAAGAAGCAAAAAAGCATAGAAAGAGAGGCAAAAAGCAAGAGGCAGAGCATAGTAGGCAGGTACAGTCAGGTACAGTAGCTGTAGGGTGGGACCCTAGAATAAACTCTACTGGAGGGCCCAGGAACAACTCAACTGGTGGGCCCCTAGAATGAACTCCCCCTGTGGGCCTTACGCACCCCAGTCTGACACTGATTCTATGTACTTATCTGTAATCTAAAGCGAACGAGGAGAGCAAGATGAAAGATAAACATAAGAAAAAGGACTCGTTAGTGCTCATGTCACTGATGATGACAAACCAGGGAAGGAAGTCCTAGGACTTGTCCCCATGGCACCGGTAATTTGTCAGTTTTTCAGACAGTTTGCGCTTTTACAAACCGTCTGAAGACCGACAAGCAATGCACACTCATAGACTTCAATGGAAAAGCCGTGCAGCAGTCCCCACTGCACAAATTTTCTGCAAGACGGTTTTTTACACCGCTGGCATTCCGAAAAACTTAGAACATGTTTATTCTTCTGCCCGGTTTTCGGGTGGAACATGAACATGTGGGTGCAAAGGCGGAGGGCTTGAATCTGCAAACAGCAGAGAAAAGCCGCCCCCCTGCATGCCCAAAAAAAGACCAAATACCGGTCTTTACCATGTTCATGCACCCTAAGTGTGTTGACATAGAAGCTAGGTTGGCAAACACACAGCCCCCACATCTTCCATCAGCATTTGACCTAGAATTGGACTTTGACTGTTTAGAACGTTCTGGTTAGTGGGTCATAACACTAGAGAAGTGACGAAGCCAGGTGTGGAGGAAACGTGCGTTGGGGTCTTTTTAGTACCTCCCTGGGTGGGTATTTTTCCTATTTTAGGATTTATTAAGTTTTTACTATTTATACATATGTATCACTAGATATCATCTATTGTTGTTTCATGGATGTTTTACTATGGTGCTGATACTATATTGTATACATTTATTCTATTACCACCTAGTGTGAGGTTGTGTCTTGTTTTACCACCATTTTTAGCTGTCATTGTTAGTGTTTTACTGGGTTTGTTTATTATTTTTGTCTTTTATTTGTTTTTTGATTAAATAAAGTTTTTGTATTTTTGGTAGTATATGTGTTTTGGCGTGGTACAGAAGCTAGGTTGGCAAACACACAGCCCCCACATCTTCCATCAGCATTTGACCTAGAATTTGACTTTGATTGTTTAGAACGTTCTGGTAAGTGGGTCATAACTCTAGAGAAGTGATCAGCATCAATACTGATTCGGTGTGGGTAGAACAAGGCTGGGACAATAAGTAGGTGAAGGTAGGTGACTGTCTAAGCACCACTTCATCCCAGGCAGGAAAAATGTGCAAGGAGGGATGGAATTGGATCAATTTTCCATTGGGGGGTGCTATGTACCTTATTTGCCTAGGGCAACAAAATACCTTGTCCCGGTCCTGGGATAGAAAAATAGTGGGTACATACTCACAGAGCATAGATTTCTGGGAACAAACAGGCCTGATTATCTTAACGAGGTAAATGCAACTTATGATATATACAAAAATATGAAAATATATATAAAGCTATTTGCAAGATAGTATTGAAAATGCTAATTATTTCAGAGTTGGTGGTAGTCCTTGTGGAATGGATTCTTGCACCTGAAATATCTGAATGAGGTTGTTTGGTTGGCAGGCAAATGGCTGTCTGAAAGCCCCATTCAGATAAATAGGACAAAAATTTAAACAAAAAGCATACCAAATTTGCACTTGGGACGGACTTAGAGCAGACTAGGTCATGCCTTCTAGGTTTTACATCTCTCTGAATTAATAGATGGAAACTATGTTCTAAAAATACTTATATCATACACTTTTATTCACCTCTTTTCTCCATCCTTGGTTGAACATAACTGATATTTGTCTCTTTTCAACCATAGTAAAACATAGAGATTTCAAACCTACATCATTAACTGGAATTATCTAAGTTTTAGTGAATTAATGTAGAGTGAGATAAAGTTTGAAAAAAGGCAAAGGTCCCACATATTCAACCTACAGTATAATCTAATTTAGCTAAAAATATACAAGCAAACAAAACTATACAAAACTGTACTCCAAATTAAGAATTTAGCCTCTTAGGGCATGTCCTCTGAAAAACCGTTGGGGGAAAGCCCTAAAACACCGGGCCCAAAACTAAATATGGAAAACCCGTGCAGCAGTCTCCACTGCACGGGTTTTCCGCCCCGGCTCAGCGCGGAGAAAATCCGCCCCCCCGGCGGCCGTGGGGACGGCACTAAAACAGGACAAATACCGGTCGGATAAACCCACTGGTATTTGTCCTTTGCCGTGGGGATGAGCCCTTAAAGGGGTTGTCTCACTACAGGGATTGCTTCTTATGTTAAAGATCTTGCAAAAAAAAGTCACTTTGCACTATGTGTCCATTAACAGTATCCTACCTATTCCTAGATATCCCCTGGTCTATGGGCTGCATCAACTCCTCAGGTCGCTATAGCTACAGACCTGTTCAATCTCTCATGTTAGGCTGCCAGCACTGGTTGCTATAGCTACAGACCTGTTTAATCTCTCCTGATAGGCTGCCAGCACTGGTCGCTATAGCTACAGACATGTTTTATCTCGCCTGATAGTCTGCCAGTGCTGGTTGCTATAGCTACAGACCTGTGTGATCTCTCATGATAGGCTGCCAGCACTGGTTGCTATAGCTACAGACCTGGCTTCTACTGCAGCCTAGTAGAAGGCAGTATACATACCCCTGAATTCAAAAAGAAACCAAGAAAACAGGACTGAGGTAAGATGAATCAATGTAGTGAGAAAACCCATTTAAGTGATTTAGAAGACAACAATATTCCCTAATTTTTATTTTTTATATGAACCCGAAGATTTTGCTTGCTTTTGCAGCTGCTGTTTGGAATTGATTGTTAGTGTTTGTTACAAATGGTAGGAGCTCTCCTGTCATTTCATCCTATTTTGCTTATTAGGTCAGCGGGAGTTTCTGTGTCATGTCAGTCTTCTGTTGTGTGTGTTTTTTTTTTTTTTGGTTTTTTTTTTGGAGTGGTGCCTAGGATTCTTACATGTCAGATCACCTGATAGCATACCTGAGCTTGTTAGCCAATTCTTTGCCATTTTCAGCTAAGTTTTCTAAAGAAGTCCAATTGCTGAGTATACAAGTATTGGTCCTATGTAGTTCTTATGTGTTGTATTGCTAGGCTATGTTCACACGGCGTAATTGCGGTGCGTACAGTACGCGCCGCAATACGCGGGGTGGTTTGGGAGTCGTGCTGATTAGTGTGTACTCCCTAAACATGGGGGGGCCAGCAGCTCGCCGGCCTCATTAACATGGATTACTCGCGGCGCGTAAGTGCCGCAAATAATTGACATGTCAATTGACATTTCGAAAATAAGACATCCCACGAAAATAAGACAGTGCAATCACTAAAATATATTAAAACATATTGATGTTTTGTTCAACAATAGATGTGAATTCTTGCTCATGGAAAAATAAGAGCGTTTCCTCTCCCAAAAAACGCCCCCAGTTCATTTAATTGATTCCTATGTAAAACCTCGTTGTAGTTCACACATGTCAAGTTTTTTTACACGCTCCTTTGCAAACAAGTGTCATGTCAATTCTTGAAGCGTGTTTTTGGCACGGTTTTGGGCGCGGATTTTGTCCTGGCTATTTAATTTGTATGGGTGAAAACCGCGTCGAAAACCTGATCTAAAACCTGGCTGAGAAACGCCTCTAAAACCTTTTCTGAAGAAGCATGTTTCAGGCGAAGTTTTGATGTGGTTTTGGGCGAGGAAACGCTCAGAAAACCTTGTCCAAAACCTCGTCCAAAATAGACGTTTGAACAAGCCCTTACTCTCTCGTTTCTTGAGTGAACCCATACGTAAATCTCCATCAACCATGCACCTGCCATCACCCCCCACTGTCTGTTGTTGAATCATTCACCATCCAATTAGTCTTTTTATTTAATTGATAGTTATTTCCTATGACTGCTGGTAAAATTCGCTCTTTGGCTCGTTGTTGTGTGGAGCCTATGAGCATCATTACAGTGTTTAGCTACCTAGCAAATCACAGGTAATTTCTAGATTCCAAAGTGTTAAAGTCCACACGAAAATTCACAGAAACGTAATTTCTAACCCAATACTAAAATATAACTTTTATTCATACATCAATAAAATATCACTTCTCAAAAAATTAAATACAAGACACAGTGCTCACTTCAAGCCAAAGTTGAGAGGGGTGGGCAGAACTAAAAGGACATATATATATGCCCCAATGCTTTCCACTGTTAAGTCCTGACAACAGGTGGAGTTGTCGCCCCAAAAAGAGCGGCCCCGCCTCTCTGTGGCTCACCCTATTAAGTCACTACTCTAAATAGTAGAAAAACCCCTTAAAAACTTTGGAACAAACCATAAGCAAATAGGGTACATAACGTATAGATATTACCTCTGCTTTTATGTACCCGATTTGCTTATGGTTTGTTCAAAAGTTTTTAAGGGATTCTTCTACTATTTAGAGTAGTGACTTAATAGAGTGAGCCACCAAAAGGCGGGGCCGTTCTTTTTGAGGCGACAACTCCACCTGTTGTCAGGACTTAACAGTGGAAAGCGTAGGGGCATATATATGTCCATTTAGTTCTGCCCACCCCTCTCAACTTTGGCTTAAAGAGAGCACTCTGTTCTGTATTTAGTTTTTTTTGAGAAGTGATATTTTAGTGATGTATGAAAAAAAGTTTTATTGTAGTATTGGGTTATAACTTACGTTTCTGTGAATTTTAGCTTCCTAGCAACCATAGATGGCTAATTTTTTTTCCCTTACTTTTTGATACTATTTTCTATTGCCGCACAGCCATGTAGCCCTAATACTTTGGCCTCGGCACATTTATGATTTTTTTGCATTAAGAAAAAGTTGTTCTTTAAGTTCCATTACTTTTCTTAAAGAGCTTTTTCAGAAAGACGCGCCATGTTGTTAATGAATATCCCGGCGTCAAGCTCTAGTAACTATCGCAACAATACATGCTAAAAGGTTTAAGCAGAAGGCATTTCATAAGGTAATTATACTTATAAGAGCCGATTTTCACTAGAACCTAAACTCAACTGTGATTTTCAAGTCCTTTTTCCCCACACATTATATTTTTTGAATTGTATCAAGAACAACCGTGCCAAAAGGGACACCATCTAGTAGACATCTCCTATTTGACAAACCCTTTATGAGGACAATGACATGAGGCATCCAGCTAGAATCACATTTGCATGCATTTCAAAGAACTTCAAGAGCTTTTCTTGCAGAATTGTGTGTTGAATGCATCTAAACACAATTTTGTAGACTCAAGCTGTTTTCTACCTCCAAAATAGATGACAGTGTCACACCACCGCTTCTAATATATTTTTCTATACAGAAGAGATTGTATCCATCGGAGATTTACAATGACATAAAACCATTTTAATCCTGCTCTGTAATGGAATACATTAGCCGGTCTAACACTGGGCCTCATACAGATGTTATTTACTTACTTTAAGCTTCTTTGGTTTTTATAAAAGTAGCTATTTCAGATTTAACCTTCTTAAAATAAATGAATTGTCATTTTATGATCAGAAAATTAGCTGTTGTCTATTGTATACGTTATTATTTCTTTTCAAATGCAAATTCCATTATTCTGCTGACAAAACTTAAAAGAGGATTGTTCTCTATAGTAACAATAATATAAATCCTCAAATCATTCATCAGTAAATCAGTAACAGCTTAGTTCCATCAATTTCAGCAATAAAATATTTGGCAATCAGCCATAGGGGCTTCCACTAAGTCTTCATGGAGTTCTTCTGCCCAATTCAGACTATTTTTTGGGGGGGTTTTACATGAATTTTCTTGTATTCCCGTATAACTAGGTAAATTCTTCATTCACCTAAAAGCGTAAAGGGGTTGTCTCATCTCAAGGTTTCATAGGATGCATGAATGAAAGAATGCTGCTTTACTCTGTCACTTCCTGGTCAAGCTGTCTGTAAATAGCATATGAGCTCGGTGTATTCAGACTTCTGCTAATTAGATAAATCTCCTGCTGTCAGGACCAGGGAAGCTTCTGAGGTAAAGTAAACAGCAGTAATTACTGTCTTTTGTCTGAAAGATAAGATAAAAAAACAAGCTCTCACTGTGCTGGCCATGACCTGTGTGATGACGTCACTCCCTGCTATCAGATAGAGCAAACATCAGGGGGGTGGGAGGGAAGTACACAGGTCGGTCACTTGAGGAACCAGAGAGAACTCAGAAGATGATAAAATCACCTGTAGCTTGTAAAAAAAAAAAATTAACAAAGCAATATATTTGGAAAACGTCTTTATTTAGTGATCCCAACATGTCGAAAGCTATTCTTTGTAGCGAGACAACCCCTTTAATATATTTTTTATCAACTTGACAGAATATGACAACTAGGTATCTTTAGAGGACCAAACTTTAGAAACTTAATTGAGGATGGTTATCTAAACATCTTGGCCAAGACCAAGAGACTTTTTTTGGCACCCTTCTATGTTATGTCTTTGTGTAGAGGTTTGTGTAGAGGTGGTTCAAAGAAATGGTCAACTATGTACAGTAATGCCAGGACCATAGATCAGGAGCTGATCCTTGTAGGTGGTCTCTGACTTGGTTTATAGATCTTTAGGGCCCTCTATGTTGTCAGCAATATTCAATTTTGAGCAAGGACCATACCTACTAAGACATATGGACATCAAAGTTGGACATTACCTAGTTCTGGAAGACAGGTCCTATTTACTGAGCATACAATATCCAAACATTATATGGTTGGAAATTCATTTGACTAAATTTAGGGAAAAGAGAATTTATGACTTTCTTTTCTTGAGATTTTAAGCTTTGGTATTGCTGATGTCCGAAAGAAACTTCAATATGAAAACTTTATTTCATAACTGGAATTTTTTCTTTTGCAGTAATTCATTTGGGTTAGCCAGAATCAAGTTTGGTAAAATTAGTCTAATTTACCATTAATCTCAATCACAATGAACATGTGGAGAACATCTGGGGTACATCTTTGGAACCGTAAAGTTACGGTTTTGACAAATGCTTACTTCAACTAGGTCTAGGGTTGGACTCAAACTTGACAGATAATAAACTTAATCTTTCCTACATCTGTAGGTTGTCACCTCGTAGAAACTTATTTCAACTTGTTCAATGGACTTTGTTTACAGTTAAGAAGATCAGATAATCAAAAAAGCTGGAATCTCATTTTCAAGCTAAGCTCAGTTTTATCGAGAAACCTAGTGTTCCTCAGATGTGACCCAGATGTTCAATTCTGTTCTTACACAATTTTGAGGAATTTGGGCACTGCAGGTTCTATATAGAGGCCAGAAAACCCATTCAGAATTTATCACTAGTAGGCTTTAAAGGGATTTGGGTTATGGACATCCCAAATTCAAATATTGCTTGCTATTTGGTTGACCTTCTCTAAAACCAGAGAAGTAGGTGAGCAATTCCAGTTATGTTAAGAGAAACTAAAATGATTGACCAGCATAAGGGGTGTACAGTCACCTGGTCAGACATGAAGTCCTGTAGAGCAGGGGTTCCCAAACCCCAGTCCTCATGCCCGACCAACACGTCATGTTTTCTGGCTTTCATTAGCATTGCACAGGTGATTTCATTATTGTCAGTGCATTCTGTGGGATATCCTGAAAACGTGAGCTGTTGGTGGGCCTTGAAGACTAGAGGTGGGGAGCTCTGCTGTAGAGAACTTTAAGGGTCTGTTCACACAGCGTTTAGCAGCATGCAAAAGTGCAGCCCATAACTGTGTGGGTTGTTTGCAAACTCATAACTACAAAGCTTATATGCTGTGTAAATGGCCTGGGCAGTTTCCTGCCTCCTATCTTTTAACCACTATGCGGCATGTGGTGACGTCACTTCTTTGCAGATGCCCGCAAAATTAGTATCGTAAAATACATAGCGGGGGATTAATGCCACCTACTTTTGTCAAGTTAATGATTTAATGGAAAACATTATAATCCGTTCTGTTATTACATCCATATAAAGCTCACCAGATATTGTATTTAAACTACTCTTTATTACATCCTTATCAAAGTTCATCAGATATTTTCCACACTGCTTTGCCTGGAACAGAAGCACTGCTTGCGGCAAGAGAACAAGGCCTTCAAAAATTCCTCTTTTGAGTGATACAGAAGGAATGCAAGAACACTTGCTATCAACCGACACCTAGTTATACTGCGCAGAAGCAAAGAAGAGAACGGTTATATTTTTATACATTGGTGGTTTCAATTATAATCTGCCTTAGCAACAGCCAATTAGCCAATCATATTGTGATAGAATAATCATGTGATTCTTAATACGTACCAAGGTATGTGGGGCTGGGGCTTCCTGAAGATAAAGTAGATTTATGCACCAGACAGTCTTGTGTGCCGTGTATTTCCTAAACTCATAGCTGTTAACAGTTTTGATACCCAAATTGGACAGAGACAACTAATTGGATAGGAGTAGAAGAAAAAGATAATTCTTCACCTGATATCCTTCATCTAACACTTTATACTGAAGTCTATGTCAACTATATTGCACATTGTTTGGGCCATATTTCGGCAAGTATTTTGGAGATGGATTATGCCGGATATGCGCAAAAAGACACCCCATAAGATGCAGTGTGAACATACCCTTATAGATCAGCATTTCAGGGTGATTTACAACAACCACGTTTGATATACACCATTCTCTTGTATTTTATTTAGTTAAACAGTTGTAAGAGATGTGACCTTTTGGCAGGAGATAAAAGCAGAAAATCCCTCCCTGTGTGTTTCCCTATTTTACATTCCTCTTAGCGATTAATTAAAATTACAGTAATTAATTCTTGGTATTTTAAAATGCCATTGCAGCGCAATTCTCTAACTGCTCATAGTCATAAAGAACGTGGCAGGGAAGGGAATGTCATGTATTACGTGAATAATAGCAAGCGAGTAGTGAAGGTGCACATCCAGGAAAAGAGATACTTAATAACTCTGTTTAGGCTGTCATGTTTTGAAAGGCGCTGAATCAAATGGAAATGCAACTTGTTATTTTCTAAACCAAGTATGCAAGCATGTTCTCCGCGGAGGTAAATAGCTATTCATGGATCACGCAAGCCATGATCAGGAAGCGAAAACCATTTACATAGATACTGAAAATGAATTTACCTATTAACAACAATGGGTGCATCTTATTGTTAATAAGGGAGTGTGGAGTGGACTCCCTTACTGAGCTTGTTTCATACGCAGTGATTGATAGCAGTTAATTAAGGCTAATACCCGCTGCAATCAGCAGGAATTGGAGATGGCTCTGATCCCTGCTCTTTGGCCCTTGCTATGCTGCTGCAGTGCCTAGATTACAGAGGTTGTCTCACTACAAAGAATAGCTTTCAACATGTAGGGGACACTAAATGAAGACGTCTTCCAAATATATTGCGTAGTTCATTTTTTTGTTTTGTTAAGGAGCTACAAGTGATTTTATCACCTTCTCTGCTCTTTCTGGTTCCCCAAGTGACCGAACTGTGTACTACTCCCCCCTTGCTGTTTGTTCTATCTGATAGCAGGGAGTGAGGTAATCACACAGGTCAGCACAGAACTCCAGACAGTGAGAGCTTGTTTGTTATCTGATCTTTCAGACAAAAGACAGTAATTACTGCTGTTTACTTAAAGTGGTTTTGCCAGGACATGCCTTATCTGCTAAGAATCAACTGTAAACAAGCCAAACTGAGCTAAGAGAGAGAGAGAGACACAGCCAGAGCACAGAGCCCTGCATAAGGGATCGTGTGAAATGTTCACTCAAATAATCAAACTAAAACTAATGGATTCTGTATACAAAAGACAACACCTTTTCTCCACAGCAGCTTGAAAGCTTCTTCATGTTCTCGGTCATCAGATAAAGCAGGGATCTACTCAGATAATCAGACTACAACTAGTGGATTCTGTATACAAAAGACAACATATTTCTACCTGGTGCCTTGAAAGCTTCTTCAGCTCCGTCTCATCAGATAAGAAGTGTGATCTGCGCAAGCCCGGCCAGCAGCTCCTGTCAGGTCGTATCTAATAGAAGCTTTTAAGTAACTAAGGGCAGGTAAGGCAGCCTGTAGCGCTCTCAGACTGCACTTTTTGTAATCACATATATTTAGAAAAGTGATTAAATACCCATTTTGGAGGATCCCACGCCAACATTACATCGTGGGAAAACCCCTTTAAACTCAGAAGCTTCCTTGGTCCTGACAGCATGAGATTTATCTAATTAGCAGAGGTCTGAATACACGGAGTTCACATGCTCATTACAGACAGCTTGACCAGGAAGTGACAGAGCAAAGCAGCATTATTTCATTCATGAATCCTATGAAACTTTGAGATGAGACAACCCCTTTAATGAAGAATGGTGCTGTACATAGTTCCTTCCCCAATAGATCTCCCTGTAACAAGAGGTTGACGTGGCCGCTGGATGTCTAATGAAGATTTCTATGACTGCCATGTTACTACTCCTGTTACTTCATATATTAAAGGAGAGCAATATCAATATATCTGTGAACCTTTCTGCATGACCTATTTAATACATAATGATGTTCTTAGTGGTCAAATATTCTAGGGGGACTTCAAGTGTGTGTGTGTATGTATATGTATGTATATATATATATATTTATATATATATATACATATATATATATATTTATATATATATATATTTATATATATATATACATATATATATATAGATACACAAATATTTAATATTATATATTTTATTAAAATTAATCCAAAAAATTAAAAGTTCAAAGAACCCCTTTTTTATATTTAACAAATATAATAATAATAAAGTTACAAATAGAGGGAAAAAAAATCCTAACCCCAAAATATTAGGTGTTTTTTTTTAGTCATTTGACATTCCCAAACAATTGTGGTAAGAAATTATCAAAATGTCACAGATCTCTCCAAATGGTATTAAAAAAATATTATTCTTAAGCCTGCAGAAAACAAGCCCCAACTTATTTTCCATTGGTGGAAAAAAAGTATTATCGGCCACAGAAAATGGAGCTGCAGCGCAAATTTAAACATTCCCACAGACTACAGAAAATATGTCAATTATACCACAGTGTGAACTCCATAAAAAACTATTTTGGCACAATTATTATTTTTTTTACATTCCTCCTCAGATAGAATTATTTTGAGTTTTACCAGTGCATTATATATTACTGTAAATGATGCCTTTAAAAACTATATCTTGTCCTGCAAAAACTAGCGTTCTATCCCTATGCAGA